>JAUZST010007391.1:0-14208 GCA_034779995.1 Parotocinclus haroldoi | reverse complement strand
TATACACACACACACACACACACACACACACACACACACACACACATATACATACATACATACAAACATACATACACAGTTATATTATGTCATTGACATTAAAAAAAAAAAAAAATCACTTAGATGTCAAATTGCCACAAAACAATAACTGCATGGCTGCCTTTGACACAACTGCATGCAAACGTCTGCAGGTGAGGTCTGACTAGCCACTGGGTTTTGCCACAAGAGGATTTTCCCAGAGGCTAGTTTGGGTAGAGTACCTCTTGGTAAGAGAGAAACATATTCTATGATACAATGTAAATATCCTACTTCAATTATATATAAATACGGCGTTGTTGTCACAATGATGTGAGCTGGAAATAATATGCATTATCTTGCATTGCTCCTCTCTGACACTTTTCAGCTTCCACAGCAGGTTGTAAATAACCAGCCTGTTAATAATGAGATTATTTAAGGCCTGCTTTCTGAGCACAATTGGAAATTGGTCATAGTCCTAGAACTGTGCCCCTCTGTTGGGAGTTTGCATTACAAGAAGTGGGGATGACTGTAGTTCTTAGAAAGCAGTGTATAGGGACGGTTTTAGCTCCTATTTCAAATGCTGTAAGGTACTTTTCTCAGTGCATCGGAACCCTAACTAATGTAATTTTGCGGTGATCGTTCCAGATGTATTGACGCAAGTATATGTGATTGGTCAAGTAGCACACAGTTACTGTTGAGACCGTCTCCCCTGTCCCTTTGTTCCCTAAATGTGATGCTTGTATATGATTGTATAAAAAGCCAATTTGTTTAAAACAATGAACTGAATGCCAAATTTATGAATGCTACTACATATTATCCAGTACAGTTTTGCTAGTTTTTGTATTTCACTTTACACTTTTTACAATAGAATAATTTTAATGTTGTCAAATTTCAATGTCAACTACAGCTTATTTCTACCAATACCAATTCACTTACTTGAGCAGTATGTTAATAAAGGTCCCACTTTACAAGCACTGTACATTTCTGTCCTATTTGCTCTCATTTATGCATCAGCATGAGCAGTTTTACTGAATGCAGCTTGAAAATCCAGACATTCCCCAAACACTCCTCCCCAAAAAAATCATAGCTCATCAATGCCATCTCATTCCTGTAAATAATTAGCTACAGTACTATAGTGCCAAAAGACATGATGTTTTACTTGTGGGTACCTTCCCGAATGTCTGTTCCAATACATCTACAATCTCCATTTCTTAAAACACAGAAAAGTAGAAATATATAACCATGAAAATAAACAATCTTAATCTGGTCTGGGCTGTTAACCAAAGCATGTTCCAACACCAATGTTGCCTTCTTACTGTGGCAGGTGTAGAGGTGCCAGGCCAAAAGTCTCAGGCAGGAAACAGCAGACATGGTGTCATCCAGCTGTTGGAGAGCATATCAACGTGTAATGCATTTGACAGATGGACTTGGTTCTCTCACAGACCACAAGCCAAAGTGTCTCTACAGTTGAATCTGTGCATTAGTGGTGAAAATTTATCAGCAAATGAACTGTAGTTTCACATAGTTTTGGAAATCCTGGAAAATTTATTGAAAATTTAATTTTACTTCCCAGACATAAAAGCGGGTTGAAAAGTTCCATAAAAGCCCTACACATTCAAGGAAATTTAATGGCACACCATAAACATAGGAAACAATCTATATTAAAACACGAGTATTAAACCATTAATGTTCTGTTAAGATTTTAGTATCACGTCAGCATGCCATATCGGCTCATGCTCAGGGCTTTAATACTAGTATTGCAACGAAATATGACTGGAACATTTCCAGTGGCATATGGAAGGTATATTCCCCAAGAAATGCAGAAATGGAAATATCTAATACAATTAACAGAAAAGCCATAAAACTGAACTTGGTACAACTCTGTGGAAATTATTTATACTGTCATAGGCTGCAGCTTGCATCTGATATCCTAATCACAAACTTTAGTTTGACATTTAATGACTTGTAAGTAGATTAAGCAGAGTTTATATTGGAAAGAAAAACAAGAAAATGAAGAAGAATAAAGGTTTATGGTTAAGCACAGAGTCCCCCTCTGCATAAACATGGCCTAAAGCATCATACAATTATTACACAAATCCTTATAAAATACATGAAGAGAAAATTAAACAAATGCAAAAATACTTGTTAATATAATTAACTTAGTAAAACAACTTAATTATAATAGTATAATATTACATTTTGCCTATTAAAATGTCACTTAAACATATATGATCCGATTAACAATGTGAATTTAAAGGTGAAATTAGATCCAAATATTAGAAATTATAACACCATGCTTAAAAACGTGCAAAAGTTGTTGATGCTCATCTGTCTGGATATAAAAACTACTGTGTCTATTAATGTGTCATAAAAAACCCATGGCGACTTCTATACAACTACAGTTCTGTTAATGTTATTGGGCTCACCATAAGGAGAACTCTGAACAACAATGATGTACAACTAAGGTTGCCAGGTTAAAACCTTTGTCCTCAAAAAGAAAACGGCTCTTCATCATGTGGCTGGAAAACATTTTAATACAGATTTAACCAACACAGACCTATTTGGTTAAATGAGAAGTGGTATGTCTTAAGAAAGAAAATCACCGCATTATTGTTATTGGTATTATTATTGCTTGGATTGTTTAAAATCTAAACATGCTGTCTTGCTTTCCGGTGTTTCCACACTAAAAATAAACACACAAATGCAATTTTAGTTAAACTCAAGTTGCCATGTGCTCATGGTAAGATGTTGAATGGACCATGGATCACTATGTGAATCTGAAGAGATGTCAATATTGGACCCTATACTAACATAGGATCAGGTCTAACTTATCTCTAAATTGTACACATGCAAAGGTAAATAGTTTCTACCACATTGAATAACAAACGCCACACTACTTCAGACTAAAGCAATCCATTGTTTTAACCAGAACAGCCCTGTTAAATTACATTGTAGCAGTAGCGGGAACATCAGTAACCAGCAGACTTACAATGAATAGCTACCAAAAGACTGGAATGGTGAGATAAATGGTAAGATAAAATTACTTTGTATGTGAACCTATACCTAAAGCACTGTACTGCATACATTATTTTTACAAACAATATTAATTATTTTGATATCTTATGCTATATACACAAATAAACATTTCTACATGGCTCACTGTGTCTCCATGATTAGCCTTCTTCTTAGAACTCAGCTATTTTCGTGGTCGAGCAAGTGACATGACCTGCAGTAAGGCTTAATGAGCACAAGCGCTGTAATATCCAGACAGCCCCCTTGATGATTTACCTGCAGCAACACAGCTGATACATACCTGATATAACTTTCTATTGTTAGCAAAGGCATAGATTTAGTTTTAACACTGACAGACACATTCATGTATATAAATATTTGATCCTGTAAAATAACAGGTGACACTCCAGTCACCTGACAGAGGGCAGGTTGACCCTGACCAGGAAAAGTGGGTTTATTTGTGAAACAAATAATATTAACAATAACAACAAAATAACAGGTTTAAAAGCTGATTCTAACAACTGATCCACTGGAGAGAACTACACAATAGTGCTTGAATGTTGGCGATCCCTTTAAAAGTTTGTATAACCACAAATCAGAAAAGGTTGTGACAGTGTGGAAAACGTTATCCACGTAATCCAGAAGCATTGTCAACTTCGCTGGACTGGTCCAATGAAGATATAAGTTTAAAAGTTAGGGTCTGTCATGGTATGGGGCTGTGTCAGTGCTCTTGACAAAGGTAAGTTACACTTCTCTGGTAGCAGCATTAATGCAGAAAAGTACACTGAGATTTTATATCCACATATGATGCCATGAGGACCTATATGTTTCCTAGGGACATGCCTGCCTTCAGTCCTGACCTGGCCTCAAAAGAGAATTTGAGGAGAATATCGAAACATAAATGTGATGACAACTCCGTACTGTTGCTCAGCTTGGGAAAAAAATAACACCAGAAACACTTCATTACTTTGTTTTCTGGATGCCAAAATACCTCAAGTACTTTGAGAACGAATGGAAATGTTACAAATAGTTAAGTGCGTATCCCTGGATGAGACATTTGATGGTTTTTCCACAATCTACGCTACAGTACAGAACAATAATCAAATACAATAAGGAAAATCTAAATTTGAATGTAAAAAGGTTATTTTTGATTGTCAAATCACTTGCAGTTTGCACCAGGAATGATTGTGACTTTGGTGCATAATCACATACCAACACTCCAACACTCAACTCCAACACTCAATTTCAATTCTTACAGCTTGGAAAGTATGATATAAAAAGTCTTCACAAACAGAGCTTTCTAAAAGTCCTCTGTGGTGCTTTTGTGGGGTTTGGGGTGTTTTTGGGAGCACTTTTGGGGTGTTTATGGGATGTGGATTTTAAGGGACGTTCTCCAAAAGAGCATTTTGTGACCTACACTATATTGCCAAAAGTATTTGCTCAGCCAAATGATCTGAATCAGGCATTCCAATCACTTTCATGGCCACAGGTGTATAAAATTAAGCACCTAGGCATGCAGACTGTTTTTACAAACATTTGTGAAAGAATGGGTCGCACTCAGGAGCTCAGTGAATTCCATGTGGAACTGTAATAGAATGTGCAACAAATCCAGTTGTGAAATTTCCCCACTCCCAAATATTCCACAGTCAACTATCAGCTGTATTATGGAAGTGGTTGGAAACAACAGCAACTCAGCCACGAAGTGGTAGGCCATGTAAACTGACAGAGTGAGGTCAGCGGATGCTAAAGTGCATAGTGTGAAAAAGTCGCCAACTTTCTGCAGTCAATCACTACAAACCTCCAAACTTCATGTGGCCTCCAGATTAGCCCAGGAACAGTGCACAGAGAGCTTCATGGAATGAGTTTCCATGGTCAAGCAGCTGCATCCAAGTCATACATCATCAAGTGCAATGCAAAGCGTCGTATGCAGTGGTGTAAAGCACGCCGCCGCTGGACACACGACGCACAGCGTTCTCTGAAGTGACGAATCGCGCTTCTCCATCTGACAATCTGATGGACGAGTCTGGGTTTGGTGGTTGCAAGGAGAACGGTACTTGTCTGACTGCATTGTGCCAAGTTTAAAGTTTGGTGGAGTGGGGATTATGGTGTGGATTTGTTTTTCAGGAGCTGGGCTTGGCCCCTTAGTTCCAGTGAAAGGAACTCTGAATGCATCAGCATACCAAGACATTTTGGGTAATTCCATGCTCCCAACTCTGTGGGAACAGTTTAGAGCTGGCCTCTTCCTCTTCCAACATGACTGTGCACCAGTGCACAAAGCAAGGTCCATAAAGACATGGTGTGGATGAACTTGACTGGAGTCCTGACCCCAACCCGATAGAACACCTTTGTGATGAATTAGAACGGAGAACAAGAGCCAGGCCTTCTAGTCAAACATCAGTATGTGACCTCATAAATGTGCTGGTCAAAAATCCCCATAAACACACTCCCAAACCTTGTGGACAGCCTTCCCAGAAGAGTTGAAGCTGTTCTAGTTGCAAAGGGTGGACCAGCGTAATATTGAAGGCAGTGGATTATGAATAAAAAAAAGGTTGACACACTCATATGTGAGTCGAGGCAGGTGAGCAAATACTTCTGACAATATAGTGTATTTCTACATTCCTGCTACAGGACAGGTAAGAAGAAATAAAAAGTAACAGTAGTAATGTGGTTTGGGATGTTTCAAGGGCTTGGTAAAGCTTTAAAAAGTGATTAAGTGTACTCTTCTGGGCAACTGAAATTTTCAGTTTTTTTTTTTAAAAGAGGACATAAGTAAAGCTTTTTTCAGTGGACATACAATTGGGTATCCGGAGTGCATATCAGCACACAAAATGTGAAATCAGACAACCCAGCAATTTTTTTGGGTTGCGTAAATAAGAAAGCAGGTGATTCAAAAAGATTTTTTTCCTTCTTGGATTATGAAGGTCAGAATACCTTTAGCCTTTCATGTGAAAATCTTTAAACATAGCTTGAGAACAATGAATGCAAAGGTGTAAAATTTAGTTTTCACATGCCACTGCTAGCATTATGTGAAAGTTAGAACCTAGGCACTGGAACTGATCTGTTCTTGCAAGCAGAGAGCAACAAGAATTAGAACACTAGCCTCCCCTAGCCTCAGAGCAGAAAAGAGCTGAAGAGTGAAGCCTAAATTTGATGGCAACATACCAGATACAGCTGGCAAAAACTGCCCCAAAATTGTAGCGTATAAAGATGTCTCACACTTAAAGAAATATATTATATATAAATTTCAAAAGCGTTACTTTCTGCAGTATCCACAACAACGGTAAAACTAAGTTTAGTAGTTGAATGTCTGTCAAACAAAATGAAATTGTAAGATATTTCTTGATGCTGATTTTGTGTATAAGAAGTATATCACTTTCCATGAATCACAAAGGTGGTGGGCAAAGCAGTGGTCAATATTAATTTAAAGAAACAGGCGTTTTTGGCGTTTTGACTAAAGCATGGCACAGTCCTTTTCATCAAGGAACTGTGCTAAGACATGGAAAATTGTCTATATGTCAACTTTAATATTTCCTCAATTTATCAACAATTAGCTTTTGAATGCTTGTCAAAATGTTCAAATGCAATAGTGTGTACACGTAAAAAATAAGTATTCGACAGAAAATTGTTTGTAGTCAATTGTTTGTAGTCAATTAAAAATAATATAGATTTTTTTCAAAATCTTGATATTAAATAGGGGTGGGTATTGGAAAGGACTTTGCAATACGATAAATCACGATACGAGTCATGATACCATTATATAATTAATACAATGTGATACAATGCATTAAACATCTAAAATACGAGTTACGATGTACAATTGAGTTGTCTTAATACATTACTACGTCATAATAAAACTCATTATGTTGATGCTATCATACAGCCCAAATAGAGATAGTTTGTACGTTTTTTGTTTTTTCTAAGGTAATATTTTACTGATAATCTCAAGGACATGTATGCCTAGTAAATGAGGCTGAGCCTCTTTCTAAATATTTTTATGGGTGCATTAGCAGCACCATGACAAGGCAAAGCTGCGGGCAGTCATTAATTTTCACATTCGAAAAATCTGTAAGCTTAGTGTGTGACAGGAAGCAAATATCCATTGGCCAAGCCTTTCACTATCCACCAGTTAGCTTCTAAATATGCATATGCTATCAACATTTCAACAACAGGTCTGAAAGAAAATATAGCAGTGGAGCATAAAGAAAAAGCAAGCCTTGGTATAAGCAGTGGAGAACTGTCTGAATAAGAACCACTTAAAAAGGTCCCAACATGATCCAGACACGTCACTGCTGAACCAACATCGAATGCTGATCGTCCTGAATCTGAGCCAAAAACTAAATTTCACAAGTAGTACGAGTAGCTGTTTATGGTTAGACTGTTCAGATAACCATCTTTATTTAATGAACACTGGTAAATACAGGTAGTTACAATGGATCACAGCAGACAATCACTTGGACCACCAATGCTGATGAAAAGCAAGGCTATTCGGAATTTACAAAACAAATCATTGACTTTATTACAAGGAGAAAAAGAAAGAAAGCCTTGTAATTCATTTTTGTCAGCATATCTTAGCCTTTTCATCCTGTTGCCCTTCCAAAAAAAAAGGTAGTTTATCGACCGCTATCTTTCAGAGCTGGTCATTTCTGAGAAGCTCTTCTCTTCAAGTGCAACTTGACAACCCAATAAAGCTGCCAGATGCTGCTATTGCTCAAGTGTAAGGGGAAGTCCCACTAAAACTTAGTGCTGTAGCCTTTTTCAGATAAATAACAAATTCATTATTTATAATTATCATTAGTATAATTAATTATAAATAGTATCAAATGACAAAAGTCAGTTTCTGAAGTGTCATCTTTTCTGAAATGTAGGGCAGGCATATATACAAAAGAGGTGAACGTTTTATTTAGTGTTGCTATTATAGGGGTGAAGGTAAATAACCGCCAAATTTTAATGTGCTTTTAGAAATGAAAAAAAAAAAAACCAACACCAAGGATACTTATGTGGTGGCATGCTTATTATTCAGCTTAACCTACACACTATTGTCAATCAACCAGTAAGACCATAAGGGTTCACCAGTGAAATCAGCATGGTAGCAGTCTACACCAATTTAAACCAACACGGAAACTTTAATCTTACAATGTATTTGCCAACACAAAAGCTTCTGGCATTCAAGACTGTACAAGGCCTAATTCATCAATGTATAAGAGAAAATGACACTGAGACGTTAGACCATATGATTTATTAATCAATTCCAAATAGAAAAAAAAAAATTATATAGAAGAATCCCAACTTTTAAAAAATATCAGTTTAAAATAATATTAAGTGTGTCTAAGTTTTACAGCAAAATCTGGACTGCTGTATTTTGCACAATGTCACAAAAAATAAGGATAGCATGAGGGAGCAAGTGGTTAGTGTTGTTGCCACCAACTACAGTGATCAATGGTTGAACCCCTGACTTTCCATGTAGAGTTTATATGTCCTTCTTATGTCTGTGTGTTTTGTCCATATATTCTGGTTTCCTACCACATTTTGCTGACACGCCTTAGGTCAATTGGTATCTCTAAATTTGTTTGTACAAATGTGATTGTGTTTGTACAGTTGTAACCTTGTTTCAGTCATACATGTATATGTCAATGCTGATGTGACGTTAAATAAACAAACAAACAAAAGTACAGATGCCAGTTATGAGTGTCACCACTATTCTGAGAAACAATGTGGTAAGATAAGGAGGCATGACCTCTTAGCCAGCAGAAAAATGTACAGTACAGCATTTGGATACAGCATTAGGTGAGATGAACATAAGCGCGCGCGCGCGCGCGAGAGAGAGAGAGAGAGAGAGAGAGAGAGAGAGAGAGAGAGAGAGAGAGAGAGAGAGAGAGAGATGGGTCACGCGTGGACGGGCTGAGCAGGTTGTAGGTAGAAGATAGGTTCATTCATAATTACAATCTGTTTGAATTTGAATGGTACACATGAACACACTGCAAATTGCAGAAGGTGGGGCAGCTTTATAGAGTCCTCCACACACACACACACACACACACACACACACACACACACACACGTTTATGTCACACAGGACTACACTTACACTAAAGGTGACATAAGTGAAAAGTTCTCATAATCCTAACTCGCACAGGTTGTACACATTGTTCAATGGATCTATAGGGGGCGCTCTTAATCCATTTCTGAGCCCGGTGTAATAGAAACAGAAAATTGAAACAAATCTTCATGCTGAAAGAAGGAAAACATAAAGTCCAGTAACTGTAGGATGTACATTACTGGATTCTCCGTAGACAAATATGGACACACTTATAGCTTTGCACTTCCAAGTCACTTCATCAACTTTCTGTCCTTAGACCTCAACTCTAGAATCAACACCTTCAAAATGCACTGCAATGACAAAAAGTCAGAAACCGACCTCACAACCATGTTCCAAAATTGAAGCCCTCTTCGAAAAAATAAAAATAAAAAAATAAATCCAAACGCTTCTGCGGCAGCATCCACGTTTTGGTCGACTGAACAATGAAAATAATGTGCACCATTCCAGATGAGGCACTTCATGGAAATTAAAACAGGCTGTACTTTATTTACCAGAATATCAGGGTCGCTTCAAAGTTTTCCTAAACTGAGATTGTGATCAACTGTCAGCTCTGAAATAGCTACAGGTTATGAAGACTGGGTCCAACGTGCCACACTCTTTACTTTCTGAGTAAAGCAACCATTATTAAAGAGAAAATGGACTTAACCTCACTTTTATCGTCTTATACTGGGATAAGGTAACTTACATTCAGACAAAGTAATCCTTGTTTCTACATTTATTGTCTGTTTTATCAATTTATTTGACCTTATAGAAGTTAAACAGAAGCATGTAGTTCAATAATTACCGGCTGGAGTCCATGTGTTTCTCAACAGGCTTTACTCTGTGCTCTAAAGGTCAGGACCCCCACAAGGTCAGCGCAGATCAGGTCCTATTTGCATGGAGGATCATTCTTAGGACTGCGGCGACGATAATGTGGTGGCATGTTAGCGTGCGTTGGGCTGGCACGAGTGGATCAGATACAGCAGTGCTGCTGGATTTCTTACACCTCTGTCACTGCTGGACTGAAAACAGTCCACCGGCCCAAAATATCCAGCCACCAGCATCCTGTGAGCGCAATGACTTCCCATCTACGAGCTGGAACAATTAGGTAATAAAGTGTGTAATAAAGTGGACAGCGAGTGAACAGTGGTTTAAAACTCCAGCAGCACTGCTGTGTCTGATTCAATCATACCAGCAGCATGCCAGTGCCAGTGCAGTGCTGGTCTTGTGTGGGGTTTTTTACCATTAAAGAGCAGAGTAAAAAGGGACTAATTAAGAGTAGTTACTCTTACGGAAACTCAAGTAAAGCAGACCAGTGGCCCAGGTTGTACATTTATATAGTTTAATCCTATTTGCATTTGATCTGTAAATAGGTTTGTGCAGCCGCAGCTGTTGGATCATCTGGTTGTGTTTTGCCTCCTCGGTTCAGTAAACTGATCGTTCCTCAGATTGGCCTGAATGTGGACTAATTGAAGGTTAGGGCAGGATGGCAGCACAGTGGCAGCTTCCCTGTGGTTATCGAGCCCTCGTATCTGTTCATCACCGTACTTTAGCCAGGCAGCTCGCGACGTGATGAATCACAACCGCTCATTACTGTCGTCCAAACCAAGAACGCAGCGTTACCAGCTCTCTCGCTCGCCATTTGTTCTGACAGCAGAGTTAATCGGATTGCTTGTTTCCCTTCATTTATTTGTAGTCACGCTCTGTGCCGAGGTTTATTTACTCTAAGAGCGCGTTTACTCCGCTCCTCCATACGTTCGTGGCTCAATGATGTATCGCCACATCAGCGTTTCATAGCAAACGAGCGCAGCTGCAGCGCCAAACGTGAACGCGGTTAGATACGTCCGAACGTGTGGAAAGGTAAGGTGGTACGTCTGCTCGGAAATAACAACGTGCACCAACATTAGCTCGATCCTGGTCTCCATGGTGCGCTGGATTAAACGCATAGATTATTCCACTCCTGGTTCTGGTGCTGAGCAGCTTTGGACGTGTTTTAAGCATATTTATGCTCGTTTTGTGTGTGTCCTCCAGTATAAACCACACCTCCCAAGCTGTATTCTCTATTAGACTGAGTATTAGATTGACCTCAGTGACTACACTGTGCTTATAAAGGGGTGCACAGGGTCAGCAACAGTACTCAGGTAGGCTGTGGGGTTTAAATGATGCTCGGTTGGTATTAAGACGCCTAAAGTGTGCTGAGAAAATCCCACCGTAGCGTCACACCAGCACCAGTATGAACCGTTGCACCAAGTCAGGATGGATCCAGGCATTCATATTGTTTACTCCAAATTCTGACCAGAACATCCGAACGTCGCAGCGGAACTTGAAACTCAAGCAACAGACCAAACAACGAGGTTTTGCAGTCTTCTGTTGTCTGGTTTTGGTGACCGCGTGTGAATTGTAGAATCAGTTGTCTGTTCTTGGCTGACAGTAGTTTAACCTGTCATGGTCTTCTGCTGCTGTAGCTTATCTGCTTCAAGCTATGACGCGTTGTTTGTTCATAGATGCTCTTCTGCATAGCTCAGTTGTATGAGCGCTTATTTGAGTAACTGTTATCTATCTATCAGCTCAAACCATTCTGTAATCTCTCTCTGAACCTCTTGCATCAACTGCCTTCACAATCTGCTCTTTCCAGCGGTCCTGGCTGAGCCACAGGAGCTACTCTGTCCTGATGATGTTTCCTTATGTACAGCTTAATTTATTTGACAGGTTTGTGATGAACCCCAGGATGGTGGTCAAGCTCCTTCTATGGGAATGGCTCACCAGATTTAAACGTCATCAAGCCTTTATGGGATGTTCTGCAGCACAGACACTGAAGTAGATTGTCGATTTGGACATTGGAATACGAAAGAAGTGGAAAACCTTTGGAATGCTCCATCATCCCAACGCTAACCATTCAGACATTCAGAGCTTATAAGCCAGCATTCCAAGAAGGATTTAGTCTCTTCTGGAGGCAAACGGTGGCCGGGCATTAATATGTTGCTACATGTTTAATTTGTGTCTTCAGTGAGGACGTCTGTTTATTGTTAAGTCTGATTTTGAAAGCCAACTTGGAAGCCATGTCTCTCACCGAGTCAAGCCTTAATTCTGGGAAGGTTTTTTTTTTAAAATTTTTACGACGTTCCTCTGCAGGATATCAGATGAGAAATTGCTGTTTTGTGTTTTTCTACTGATTCCAGGGAACTTTCTCTCACACACACTTGGAGGACGTCCAGTTTTGTTATGTCCAAACAGAAAAGCGATTGATTTTCTCACAGTGGAAAGCCTCTAATCTTCTTAACTGCTCGATGTTTTGTACCCTGGATAAGCTGTTCACCAATAACAGTAATCTGTGAATCTTCCAAGTATTTCTAGTTGGTCTTTTTAAGCTTCTCTAAGAGCCTTCGCTTTTCTGGGAAGCTTTTTACAAGATTTTGGAAATTGTTGTGGGGAAATTGCACTTCCATTTTGCCATGCAGACATTTGTGCGGTGATTGCTGTCTGTACAGCAGCTCATCTCAAAGTTTGGAGCCACCGGTTATCTAGCACGTCATTGTACAGCTCGACATAGTGTTAAGATTACGCTTTACCGGAACTAACATGTCCAAACCTTCGAGAGGAGACAAGGACCGTGTTCGGTATTGCCCATGGTGGTCTTAGGCTTACATGCAGCCGTTCCACAGTGGAAAACAACTCCAGTTCTCATGTTTGTGCTCCCGTGGGCGGTTTGGAAGTCGTGTGGCTTGACAGTTGAACTGGTGTTGCTGCTAGAAGTTTCCACTTCACACTAACCACAGTTACTGATAACAAAGACGTGTCTGGTGCCTGTGTTCACACGGCAGGGAAAAGTCCGATCTCCTTCATCACATGTGTGACAGATGTGTTATTTTTATGTCTGAATACTTTTAAACTGACATTTTCAATTCCAGTTTGTCCTTCTTTCCTATGTGGTACTGAAATCCGATACAGGGCAATGTAATAGGGAGAGCCAGGGGTTCATAATCAAAGAGTTTTGTGGTGATTTGGCCTGTTGGCGTGTTGACTACTTGCTCCTCAAGTGCAATCACTCATGTCTCGTGTGGTCCCGCTTCGCTGTGTCGTTCCCTTCTAGTTTGGTGCTCTAGTTAGTGCTGTCGGAGTCTCATGCTACACATAGTACCCGTGGTACAAATGCATTCTGCTAATAGACTCTGTGCACTTAACAATAAATAATTATATATTAACATTTATTAGTCTAAATAATAATAATAACATGCAGCACGGGGATTCGCTGGGTAGCACCGCTGTCTCACAGTAAGAAGGTCCGGGGTTCAATCCCAGGGTGGAGTGACCTGGATCCTTTCTGTGTGGAGTCCGCATGTCCTCCCCGTGTCTGTCTGAGTTTATTATGGGTACTCCGATGTTTTCCCACAGTCCAAAGACATGCGTGTTAGGTTAACCGGTGTCTCCAAAGTGGCCTTTAGTGTGCGACTGTGTATGTGACTGTGAGTTGTGACCTAGGGTTGTTCCTGCCCCTGCGCCCAGAGTTACCGGGTGGGCACCGGCTGGCCCGGCTGGCCTTTCTGGGTGTTGGTTGTTGAAACCTGTTACTATGATTTGGCAGCGGTGTTCCCTGGACAGCAGAATCATCAGTTCAATCTTCAGCTACCTGTGTACCTGTGATGAACAACAAAAGTTTTCCAATTTCTGTGTGATAACTTTTGAACCACTAGAGATATTACAAATCTGATTGTGCCAATCCATTCCTGAGACAATTCTCATCTTTTTTTATAACCTACATGAAGAAACTTGCCCGTGATCCAATAATCTTTCAAGATGGCGGCCATGTTCATAGTCTTATGAAATAGTCTTAAAGTTAGCCCCCCTCACCCATTACTTGCTGGGGTATTCAGACCTATCATGTTCCCTGTTGTTTCTGAAATAAACAGGTGTCTTTTGGCTCTTGACTCACCCTGTAAAATATAAAGATTTTTAAAAAATGCTGTGCCATCTAACCTTTTTTTTTTTTTCAAAATAAATCCATAATACAAAGCGGATTCCAAAAATGTTGGGACACTAAACAAATTGTGAATAAAAACTGAATGCAATGATGTGTAGATGGCAAATGTCAATATTTTATTTGT
>JAUZST010007390.1:0-14209 GCA_034779995.1 Parotocinclus haroldoi | reverse complement strand
TTTGAGGAGCTGGGTCAAAGAGAAGAGCTGTCTGTTGTGTGTGTGTGTGTGTGTGTGTGTGTGTGTGTGTGTGTGTGTGTGTGTGTGTGTGTGTGTGTGTGTGTTGGCGTTCAGAGAGTAACATGGAAATAACTGGGTTTATGTGAAAGTACACGCTGGATGAAACATCAGTCTATCACATGCCTGTCATTTAGAAGCATATTTCGAAATCCAGAAGCTGCATATTTACAGCATTTAGCAGTCTTTATCCAGTGACTAAAATAGTATAATCCCTGCAATAGATGGTAAGGACCTTGCTTAATGGCACCATTTTTGGTCAAGTTTTTTTTCTTGTATAAAGCACTTTGAATTGCCTTGTATATGATGTGTGCTGTATTTATAAAATTGCCTCGTCTTGACTTACCTATGACATTGAAAACCAGTGCCAATGACTGTTATGCTCAAGTTAAATCAGAGAATGCCAAGTTCAAGACTGTGATTTATACAACGATGAGCGAATGCCTGGTCATTAGGTTAAGATGTCCATTGGCTGAAAATCGGTCTTAATTTCTATGATGTGTGTCCAGATAACGTTTCAAACAAAAGACCGCACACTGATTTGACAAATAAGGGTTGCAGCCCAAAGAATTAGCACTTGTCTGCCAGTACATCAGGGTTATTTGATAATAAGGAGCTTGCATGAGCTGATCTTAAGTGGAACGGATGAAGGATGGCAGGAGTTTATTCAGCCCTTCCTGAGCACACTTAAAATGTAGGTCACATTACAGGGGAAAGCTGTTTAAGTTAAGAGGGCTCTTCATAAAACACTAGCACTGGCTGCCAGAGGTTGTATGCAGAACATAACTGCTGTTATGATTAACTGCTTAATTGATTATGACAATAATAATAATAATAATAATGACTAATAATTTTTGGCCTATATATTATTGAATGTAATATTTTACAAAATATTTGATGAAATATGATATTTTAGTATATCATGTATAATTAATGACAAATATAAAGTGAATTACAACATTTTTTTTAACCTTGTAATTCACTTTATTCATTTAATTCTGACTTTATTCTCCATTGATGTTGTTTATGCCAACTACTGGCCGTACCATCCAAATGTTGCATCAAATGGAACTAATCAGACCAGGCAATGTCTTTCCAATGTTCTGTTGTCCAGTTTTGGTTAGCCTGTGCAATTTGTAGCCTCAGCTGACAGCAGGGGAAACAGGTGCACTATTCTGATGCTGAAGCCTATCTGCTTCAAGGTTTGATGTATAATAAATTGAGATGCTTTTCTGAATATTTTGGTTGTAGAAAGTGACTATTTGATTTACTGTTATCAGCTCAAACCAGTCTGGCAACATTCCTCCGACCTCTGGCATCAACTAGGTATTTTTGCCAGAGAACTGCCTCTCAAATGTACAGTATAGTTGTAAATGTTCTCTTTTTTTGGACTATTCTCTTTAAACCCTAAAGAAGGCTGTATGTGAAAACCCCCAACAGATCAGCAATTTCTGAAATATCCACATAAGCCCGTCTAGCTACCACATTCAAATTCACTTGAACTTACTTTGGGGGTCGCTCGTTCAATGTTGCGGCCCCCGTGCTCTGGAACCCTCTTCTTCTCTCTCTTCGCTCTACCCCTTCTCTCTCCGAATTTAAATCTTTACTTAAAACTCATCTATGCATGCTTTATTTCTCGTCTTCTCCTTCTAGTTGTGGGTAATGTTACCCTTGCTATGTAATTGAAGTTCTGTAAAGAGACCTTGGGTTCTGTGAAAAGCGCTATGGAAGTGTAACCTATTATTATTGTTGTTATTATTATTATTATTCATATTATTCCCAATTCTGATATTTGGTTTACACTTTAGGAAGTCTTGACCATTTTTACATGACTAAGGCATTCGGTTGTTGCCATAGGATTGGCTGATTAGACATTTGCATCAACAAGCCATTGAGCAGGTGTACCCTTTAAAGTGGCCGGTAAGTGTAAATAAGCATATTCATATTTGGATACCTTATTAAGAACTTCTGCTTGCAAAGAACTGTAAGTAATAATTGGCTTGGCTTGTTTGCTAAAATCTAGATGCTCTTTCATTAACATTAAAAAAAATGCCAAAACCCACGATAACTTTGAAAGTGCATCAAGAACTTTCTTTGCGGTATTGAACAGAGAGCTCCTTAGAGCGATCATCAAAGACTGCAACAGGGGGAAGCTGCAAGATGAAAACCTATCATACATCAAGGCTGCAATCTTTGACCAAATCCTGCAATCTTTGACCACACTCAAACCAAATACATTACGGATCTGCAGACATTTTCCTTTAAAAGCCTTTTATAGATGCTCCATTCTTGATTATGTAACAAATAAAACTCATAAACCAAACCTGTTAACAGCTGTATATTAACAAATAAATATTTCAGCAGACAATTGCTCTGTTTAACAGTCATACTACTATTAGTGCCCAAACTTTAGATGTTTTTTTTTTTATCTCTGAACTTCACAAAAATCATCAGTTTCAAAGACCAACCTTGCTCCAAGCAATTTTTGTCTTTGAAATGAAATGTAAGAAATAAAAACATGATTGCGAAAGACAAAGGCAATGTAGGAATTTTTTTTAAGTAAGAGTCTGAACCAAAAGAATTCCATTTCCATTCATGTCATTTAGCAGACGCCCTTATCCAGAGCAACTTACAATTTATACAGTCTTACAATGCAAGCAATTGTGGTTTAAGACCTTGCTCAGGGATCTATGGTAGCTTGGCAAAAGTGGGATTTGAACCCTGCACATCCTGGTCCATAGTCCAGTACCTTAACCACTAGTCCCTTATTATTCCCTTGATTATGTTTCCCCTAGGCTTATTTATAGACACTACAGACAATTATGTTACATTACAGAGGTAGAGTAAAATGGTAAGATACCTAGTATTAAACATGTAATATCCCATCTTCCTTGGAATTGTTAATTTAATAGTTTTTTTTTTAAATCTTGCTCTTGCAATTTTCCTTTCCTTATCACAGTCATACTGGCATAGCGGCACACCATTAGAACATAATCCCATCCAGGCCTGTGCTAGGGTCAGAGTGTACAGCTTACGTTTTTAAAGCCCTACCAGTACAATTTGCTCCAGCCTATGAATTTATTTTGGGTGTGCAGCATGAGTAACTTTCAAACTACATTTCAAACCAATTTAAATGAATCAACAGTGGTTCAGTGGGGCACACTGTTGATGCATTCCAGCAGATTTCACCCCCAAATGGTATTGGGAATGTGCCTGAAATCAAGTGCCAGTAATGCAGCTCTGTCTGTCCTTTGGGCAGCAGCAGAAATGAAGCCCTGACTTGCTATTGTAACAAATGATTTTTCAACTGTAATGACATTGAGAGACCAGAATGGTTACATGCACACATAGGTCAGGTCTTTTATTTTGTTTCTAGTCTGTCCCTTTTCTTGAAATCAAATTTCAAGACAGTGATAAAATACAATAAGAGTGAAGCTTAAATAATATTCCTGCCCAAAGCGCCTGGAATTGTGGCACACTAATGAGCGAGTACAATTTCAGCTTGTAAGTGGACAGAGTGAAAATTTATTTAGGATCTTTATTTAGTTTCAGTTGCAGTTGTATAGTCAGAGGGTGACATTAAGGGGGAAAATCGATATATAAGGGAAAGGAAAAAACAATTAAAAATACATTTTATTAAAATATCCTATTATAAACTGATCAGAACAACAAGGAAACTTATGTAAAAAAATAGTTGGTTTCCATGGGGTGAAAACCTGTCTTGCACATGTACAAACTTTACCAAATAAATGATAACAACAACAATGTACTGAATACACCACAAGCAGTTGGTTCATGTGTCAGTAAACGACAGTCTACAGTCAGATTATAGGAAGTTAAACAGCCTTGCTCTAATGTATCAAATGTATTTTTAATCAGGGTGCACTTAACTTCTCACTTGCTTGTTTCAAGAATATATGCATATGAACTCTTTAATTATTAAATGAACTTCATGTGTAAAAGTCTCAGGCCACTATTACAGTTTTATCTTTGCAATAGTATAATGACCATATATAACATTGTTGACTACAAAAATTATTTGGATTCATCACTCCATAATACCATTTTCCACTGGTCTTAGCCTTTTCATCCTGTTTCCCTGCTGGAAAAGCCAATTTATTGGCCAAATTATTGGTTGTTACCTTTCCAAAAAGACAATTCCTGATCAAGCTTCTTCAGACTTCTTCAACTTTTACAGTATCCTGATGAAGCTGCCAGATGGTGCTACTGCTCAAGTGTAAGGGGAGGCCACACTAAATACTTGCCACTGTAGAATATAGACTACTCTTTTCTGATATATAGACTACTCTTTTCTGATTTTTTTTCAGTATTTAAACACTGTGTACAGTGTTTCCTATATTTCCTGTTTATATTCAAATAAGCAGACAAATAATTATATATGGTCAGGATACTATTGCTAAACAATGGAATATGTAATCCAATGGTGGCCTAGGACTTTTGGACAGTTTTTAAACAGTAGTGTATGTGAGGCAATTATGTAACGGATAAAACGTGACCAATAACAGCTATAAATCACCTTGTCTCAAACATTTTAAAAGCACAGTGCTGCTTAATCAAAAGAAAATCCACAATGCATCTCTGCGGTTCACATTTTGTATGAATCTATACAGTGTGATAAGTTTACTTATGCTGACTCACCAACACACCCTGGCCACATAATGAACCATTTAACTGTGGAATATTGCATATACCCACGTTTGCACTTCATGCCTTCCTTGCGGTGTTTTATTATTATTGCATTGTTTGCACATTTTTATTGTACTGTTCACAACCCTAGTTTTATCTGATTATACAAAAAAGAAGCATTTGTTTGTATTTCCTTAAACAAAACCATCAGAAAAGAAAATTAAAAGTCAAAGAAAGTTGTTTGATTAGACAAATGAGATGCAAACTCAATGATTCTGATTATATCTATATCTTATTATTATTATGATTGAGTAGCAAATGATATATTCATGGGGGTGAACAGAAGCATAACAAACTGGACGAGAATGCCCCACATTGACTGTTCAGTAGGGTGTACGGTCACCCAAGTCTGCCAAAACACACTGACAGTAATGGAGCATGGCCAGGATCATATTGTCCAGCAGTACTTGAGAAATCGTCTTTGCATTCATTCTGAATTATCCCCTAATTTTTTTGAGCAGTGCATATGCTATCCCACATACAGTCAGGAGAAAGAACATACACTTATGTTACGTGTTTAGCCATTTTAATATAATGATTATATTTTAATAATGATTAATATGCTCAGGCATGGCCTATTGCATATAAAACCTGCTGTACTGTCATATACTGTAACTTGGACGCATCATAAAAGAAGCCAGTTTCCACCTTGTAAAACTGATTTGCATTAATATTTAATTGGCCATATGGTTTCCGGATATAATTTAATAATTACTTCCTCTAGTAAGAACAGTTTGTATGTGATTCCCTTTCATTCCAACATGTGCTTTTGATATGTAGCCAGAATATTCTGGATAGTCTGAATGGTCATTTTTATCTGGAGCACACAGTCTGCATTACTTCAAGAAAAGAGCTGGAATACTGATCACAATGCGTGTTTGAACATGTGTAACAGTGTGTGATAATCATAGCACAGATAAGTCGACACCACTTCTGGACATTGTTCAAACAGGGCTTCTTTGTGCACAGTAAAGTTTTAAGTGGCATTTATTCACTTAACAATAGTAATATAGTGTTTGATAAAGGTTTGCCAAAGTAATTCATTGACCATGTGGTTATATCAGCTATTGGTGAATGCCTGTTCTTGATTCAGTGCTGTCTGAGGGATCAAAGACCAAGGATCTTCAGTTTAAGCTTCTGCCCATGCCCTGATTCCTTGAATTGTTTAATGACACTATGCACTGTAGAGGGAGAAATCCTCAAATATTTGTTTAAAGAACATTCATTTCAAACATTTTGATAATATCCTCACACATTTGTTGACACTCTGGTGTTCCTCTGAGATCCATTTGCTCCCCTCAGATCTTTTTGGATTCTGTTTTTGTACCAAATTACAACTATAATTACCTGTTGACCTATCGGAAATCACAATTTTTTTCATAACTAGCTCTAAATTGCCCCATTCCGAGCTTTTTTGGAACGTGTGGAATGGCTGTTTATTCACAAATTATACTGTATGAAGTTGACCAGATTAAACATGAAATATCTTTGGTTCATACAAGTCACAATGAAATAAAAGTAATAAAAAAGATCCAATTTTTTCTGATTTTAGATCATTATAGAGGTGGAAAAATCAGTCAATGTGACCATTATAGACAAGAGCAAGTGAGAGTGTACTTGTAGATCACAGCTGAACACAGCTTCTTTTTTGATAAATAGCAGTCTTTGCCCAGTCGTATTAGAGTGGCCTGGGACAGAATAGCACATGGTTCGGTGGTCATAAACAACACCTGGTTGGTGCCAAGTAATTTAAACTGCCTCTTTACATAAAGCCACTGAGTCAGTTCAGTTTAGGTAATAATGCAATTTTACCAATATTTAACTAAACTTGATATACCAAATAGGATAGATTATTGCATATGTGAATTAATTGAAGATTTTTCTTCTGCAAATTATGAAAAAATAAATGCTTTGCTGTCCTCAGTTATCAACACTCGACAGCTGACTTTATCTCACAACTAATGAACAGCTTGTTCTCATGTTTAGACTGGACATATGTGCTTGTAATCTCTGATGGGCACTACTCCTCCAATCCACGTCAGAAACATAGGGGACAGGACACCATATGCTAAAAGGCCTTTAATAGATATTTTATACATATTAAACCTGTGCATTGTAATCATTACAAGGCTTGTGTACAATAGTTACAGGGCATTTTAGCATGCCTATAGGGTGTATTTTGACATTCTTTTTAGCCTGCAGTGCCGGCCAGCTTGGCTAACAGTAAACATCTTCAGTTAGTTTCGTAAAGTGATTTCCTCAGCAGTTCCCAGTATGCAAAGCAGGTCTGGCGTGCTGGGTTTAAATTATTTCATGACAAAGTGTCATTTTAGTATCTTGTGACATGTCTAGTTATTTGCGCAGTTTCATTTTCTCAGTTATTCCTACAGGCACACATTGGTGTTATTAGATTATTTTAGATATAGGCTATCATGACCCGGTGGTTTAGTTCAGCAGGTGTAGCACCCTCATTTTTCCTGCATTAAGTAAGCCTCAGCACCATTTCTAATTCATTTAAGGGCTATTTTTAGTACTCTTAGGTGAGTTCAAAATAAAGCATAGCTATGAGCAATATTCCTGCTATTCCTGCCTCTTTTATGATGCTTTAATATGATTGTAACGGTAGGTAGGGAAACTAGAAAAAGATTTTTTAGGAACAATGGTTCCAATGTATTCAATTTTATTTTAGAAAAAAACACATTACTTCTAATTATGTGTAATTCCCTTGAGCTCTTTAAATGTTGCCAGAAAGTAAAAATGTCAAGATGCCAGATTATGCAACTAGAAGTTTTATTTGTGTTACTTGGACTCTTATTTCACTGCAAACACTATGAACCCAAGATATTTCATGATTTGTTTGGTCAAATTATTCTAGGAAAGGCTGAGTCTTTGCAGAGCAAAGATTGTCAACAAGAGAGCCTGGATGCAGTGTGGTGACAACAGGGTCTGTGTGATTCAGCAATCTAGAATTCACTTTGACTTTGGAAACAGAAGTACTATGACATTCATGCTTCTTACAGATTTACTTTAAATCTGAATGTTTATGCTTCACTATAATGATACTGTCAGCATACATAAATGGTTTAATTGCTGCGCTAGAAAATTTTATTAGCTTACAAAAAACATAACATAATATAGTCTATTATGTTCTTGTGGTAACAGTTGCACACCTCATCTGTAGGACTTGCAACAGTCTGCGATTCAATCTACATGGGCAGTTTAAGTGCACTGGAATAAGTTAATGGCTTTAAAAGCCTACAAAGATAAAAGGTAACACATAAATGTAGCCAGTTGGGATGTTTTTGTAATGGCCGCATACCTCCTCTGTGGACTCACAGCAATATGGGGCGTGCAGTAGTTTGGGATTCGCAGCAATCTGGGCCTTGCAGCATTAGGGATTCACAGCAGCATGGGCCATCATTCTACTTTCATGGCCTTGACATATCTGTAGCAGCTAATAGGGTTTTTTAAGTTAGGTAATACAGCAATTTCAGAAGATGATATATTGCATCTTCTAGAATTAAAAAAAACATTACAGCAAAAAGGTTGTAATTAAAAATTATATTAAATGTTATAAATGCATAAAATGCATGGTCAAAGACTACTATATTGTCCCCGCTGCCTTTTTCCCCTTCAGGACCAGAATTATAGGTATTTTTAATTAATTAGATTGTGGGTATATTTAGTATAGATACTTCCCATTTTATATTGACCCGACGTATGATATTTTGACTTTTTAATAAGAATCCGCTAAAAGCCAAATAGGTATTCAGCAGAAACTGTACTCTGAATTTAGAATTTTTACAGGCATACAGATGATGAAGTCGGCAGTGTGTGATGGGGATGACAACAGTAAATAACACAGGAACAAGAACCAGGAGCAGGAACAAACCACAATGAGATAAGACCTGACAAGAATTTAGTGGAGGAAACACAGCAGGCTGTAACTGTGCAGCCTGCCTGGAAATAATAATAAAAAAACATCAGAAGGGAGCCATGTAGGATCACCATTTTTGTAGTACTGTCAAGTTATTCTAAATCTAAATACGCCATATTTAAACATAAAAGGAGCTTAAAAGTAAGACCAACAATGCTAAAACAAACAGATACTAACATACAGTGTTAATACAGACTGCTAATATGGACCACACAAGACAGGGAATAATACCCAAGACAGGAACAGAAACTGAACAGGGCAACAGAAATCATAATAGTACATAAGACAGGAACAAACCATAGAAGAAACAGTGAGAGCAGGAGCAACTGACAAGCTGCCCATCATTCCTACATGTCACAATTTCTATAGTGCTGTCAGATTATTCTAAATACTGTATCTTTAATTATAATCTTTGAACATCTGGAAAAGCAATTAATTAGATATATTACTTAATATATCTATATAATAATAATATAGATAAAAAATAATAATGAGTATAACAACTCATTGATGAGAAGTTAGATTCCTTCCAGAACAATGTAGTAGTCATAGAGCAAATTCAACTTTACACTATGTATAAGGATGACATGGTAATTTCCTTACAGTTGTTTTGGAAAATCCTATATAACAGAGAGTGACTGTCTTGTGTGTGAGATGAACTTGAATTTTATTATTTGGCCCTATTCCTATAGAGTCATGCTGTGAATTTGGAATAAAACAACTACTAGGGACAAGAGCCCAACAGACCTATGTCAGAATCATATCTTCAGACACAGGTAACATATCTCTAGAATACTTATAAAGCAGTATGCGTAATAAAATTCATATATAATCACCAAACAAACAGTAATCAGATTACATGTGATTATAGATAGACGTCATATGACAAATTACCAAAACTTAATTTTTCCAACAAGACTACTAGCCCTTCAATAGTGTTAACCACCATGTGCTAACCAAAGAGCAATACTCAAACACCCCCAGAGACTATGACCCCTGACAGTATGAAGTGGTTTTTTATGGCACATTGCCTTAAACACTGACTATTAGGTATTAGGTACGAGCTGTAAATTATTATTTTTTAGATTTTTATCAACTTCAGAAAACTATCTTCAACTATCTGGTCACATTCAATCAAACAGCCAAGACAGCAGTTATGACAATCCAATAAAGACTGACAAATCAGAGGTGTCGTATCTTAAACAAATCTTGACATGGCGTCAGTCACACCGCTCTGCTATATATTGATCAACTGTCATGGCTTTGTTTTGTGCTTCATCGGGATCTGACTGGTAAGTTTGACTTCTGGATTCTTGTAACAAAGTTGCAGGTAGAAAAAACATTGTGCCTTAATGTTGATTTTAACTTGTCTAATCAACTAGTTTGTTTGTGAATTTTTTATTCATTTATATGTTCCTTCATAAAATGTAAACCTAAAATAGTGTTAGCCTTTTGCACACAATTACTAAAAGTGGACAAAGTTAATCTAATTATATAATTAAGACAAAAATATTTCTTATTGAGGAAAATTATCCAAACCGTGAGTGACAAAAATACAGTATATGAATGTTTGCTTCTATTATGTGTTTTTTTCATATTTTGCAGCAAAGGGTGTGTGTGAGTGGGGGGCATTCTTATTTTAAATTTGCTGCAATAAGTCTGTTTTAAATAATAATAAATCAATTATTTCATTAGTCATAGCTTGTTGTCCAGGAAAATTGATGCAGGAAAATTGGCACAAACCATGACACTACCAACATTGTGTTTCACTCCTGGAAGTCAGAGTTTCTCTTTTTTCCAAAAAAAATCACTTCTCAATTAAACAAAAGTGTTCTATTTTGGACTCCTCTATACAAAATTTACCCTTGCCTCTTCTGGCTACTCTCCATGTATGTCCAGTTTTTATTAAAATTAAGACAGGCAGTAACGTATTTTTTTTATGCAATGGTTTTAACCTTGAAACAATGCCATTTACTTAATAATTCAGGGTTTTCCTAACCCTAGAACCCCAATTCCAATAAAACTGGGATGGGGTGTAAAACATGAATAAAAAGAATACAATGATTTGCATATCCTTTTCAACCTACATTCAATTGAATACACTAAAACTTGCCACTTGAATTTGATGCCTGTAACACATTTTCAAAAGAGTTGGGTGAGGGGCAACAAAAGACTGGGAACAAAAGAGGGGCAACAAAAGACTGGGAAAGTTGAGAAATGCTCAAAAAACACCTATTTAGAACATTCCCCAGGTGGGTGTCATGATTAGCTATAAATGGTGCATCCCTGAAAGGCTCAGTCCTTCACAAGTAAGAATTGGGCAAGGTTCACTACTTTGTGAACAATAAGTTCAACAGTTTAAGAACAATGTTTCATTATTATCATCTACAGTCCATAATATCATCAAAAGACTCTGAGAACCTGTAGAAATCTCTGCAAGTAAGCGGAACGCCTGGAAACCAACATTGAATGCCCATGAAGAACCATCATTCTGTAATAGATATTAGCACATGGGCTCAGAAACACTTCGGAAAACTATTGTCAGTGAACATCTATGCCACTCCATCTACAAGTTAAAACTCTACCATGCAAATCGAAAGCCATATAACAACACCCAGAAGCGTCGCTGGCTTCTTTGGGCCCGAGCTTATCTCGATATTTTCTGCCTTTGTAGTGTATTCAATTGAATATAGGTTGAAACTGATTTGCAAATCATCATATTCTGTTTTTATTTACGTTTTACACAAGTTCCAGTGTAAAATCAGAGATCACGTCATAATTTACTTATCTACCTGTGACATAACTGTATTGCAGTTTTTCAGAAATTGGTTTTGCAGCAATACTACATTTTGATCTAGGTGCTTTTTTGTCAATGAGTATAAATTATCAAGTATAACATTTTGTCTCATTTGTTTTACTGCATTCTCGTCATCTACTTTAATGATTTGTATGAGGTTTCATGTTGATTTAAATAATCTTTGCTGAAATTCTAAAAGGCTCGCAAACCTAGCATCAGGGTACATAGATAAGGTATTTATATGCAGGCTTTAACTGGGTTTCTGTATTAAGAGTCTTGCATAATAATAATAATAATAATAATAATAATAATAATAATAATAATAATAATAATAACAACAACAACAATACTAACAGACATGCACAATCTACCTAAATTAACAACACAGAAACTGACTTATTCCAAAGTCACAATGAATGAGATACGCTTGGAGGTGTTGGCTTTCAATGTGCTATGTTTTATAAAAAGCCAGGAAAACTCAACTGTAACACAAAAGACTGCAGGAAACATTGTGGATCCACAACAACAGACAAATTCAAGGCACACTGCAAAACTCACACCTGAGAAAGCAGGCAAAGGTCAATGGTTCCACAAAGACATGGCAAACATTGGCAAGAGAGCAAATCCAGAGACAACAGACAGGGTTTGTGACAAGACAGATTATTTATAATAAACTGAAGAACACACAGAAACGGAAATATGTGAAGATTTCACAGGAAATGTGAAGAACTCATTAGATAAGGGAGAAAGTTTTAACAATCCTGTTATGTCTCAACACCAAATAGTTGTAAGAAATTCTAGGAGGGAGGAACATAAACAAAGAAGCTACAAGCAAAGAAGTGTTAGAGGCACCCTTTATGGGAAGCATGGGGAATCAAAATGATAAAAATAGATCACTGGTAACCGGTAACAAGAGTTTCTAATAAAAGCAGGAATATTGCACAAACTCACTCATTTAAATTTTAAATATAATTCAGAAAAGTGTCTACAGTTATTGGAGCTCCCATCCATGATTTCTTATGGTCTTTAAATTACCGTTCTTGTCCTCATGTTAAATGTACACTACTGACAAAAAATTAGAGGATATTTCTAGATGAATATGAAACCATTAAAAGGAAGCATGTGATTTTATTTCATTAAACAAGATAATCAGAAAAGCAAATGAAAAGTAAAATAAATGATAACTCAGTTATGGTGATTGAGTAGCAAGAGACATTAATGGGGGTGAACAGAACAATGTCAAACTGGATGAGGGTGCCACACGTTTACTGTTCAGCCACCCAAGACTGAAAAAATACCCTGACAGTGATGGGGCATGGTGAATATTATACACTTGATAATATTATCTGACTATCTTCTACAATTATGATATTTGGTCTAACTCTGTCTCATCGCCACATTTATGGTAATGTCCGATATGGATGCATTCATAGTCCATCATCATAACTGCAGCACCTTGCTAAAGGTTCTAATACTAAAACCCACTGGCAACTCTTACACTGTCTATGTGGCAGCAAAACCATCAAATGATAAAAGAAAAAGCTAAAAGAAAGATCTCATAAAAATTAATTAATAGGTAAAGTGTTCATTCTGTTTGCCAATAAATATTTGAACTGTCATGTATGCCATAGAACTATAGTCACTTCTGGATCGATACTTTTTGAGATCGACTTGTGATTACAATTCGTATATACCATACGTTTTTGCTGTTAATAAGATAAGTTAATAAGATAAGATAAAAAGTTTCCCCTCTCTTTTTTATAGTCTAAACAATTGAGTTATACTGGAGCATCTGGTGAGTACACTGTAGAACGTCACTGTTTGTCATGTGCACACATTAATTGTTGGTATGTTTAAATCCCTTAAAGAAAGTTTAGACTATTACATCCACATCATGGAGACAAAGACCAGAGTAAGCAAAAGTTAAATGCCTTCCTTCAAAGTACATTGTCAGAGTTTTGTAAACATTCTAAATTGGCTTTCAGGTAACAGCTATATTCATTTCTCATGCTAGTCATGGATGTCCTTGTTAATTGGTATCTCTTTAATTTCTGCTACCAAAGCAAAAAGAAAACGAGTTAAAACTAAATCAGCTAAGGAAGCTCTTTGATGAGTCTCTTGTGTATGGAGCAAAGTGGATGTAAGTATGGTCAAGGCTCAGATCTGAAAGGCAAAGCATCTCTTTAATTATATTCAAGTTTGTTAGAAATTCATATGTCAGTTAGAAAACCCACACTTTAACATCATGGGCAGTGAACG
Source organism: Parotocinclus haroldoi (assembly GCA_034779995.1). Taxonomy (NCBI): domain Eukaryota; kingdom Metazoa; phylum Chordata; class Actinopteri; order Siluriformes; family Loricariidae; genus Parotocinclus; species Parotocinclus haroldoi. The sequence goes on along the minus strand of JAUZST010007390.1, from coordinate 452 downwards.
CCATAAAGAGATACAGAAAGCCTTTAAAAATCAAAGCTGACAGCACAGAGGTAATTAATATTTTCTTGCAATTAAAATTGCAATATATTCAATTAATCCTAAATGGTGTGGAAAGCCTTTGACTGAAACCAATCAGTATCATTTCAATTCTTTCATGGTCTATTTTTATCCTACTACTGAACTAAGACTTCTAAAATAGTCCTTCTCTGTAACCAGTGAAGTTCAGCATCGAGAATCTATGCATTACCCACAGAGATGCACCACCAGGACAAGAGCGCAGGATGGACCAGGAGGATCTGGTGCCTGAGAGACTTGGGCTGGGTTTAGCTAAAGGCACTTGTCAGAAACACAGAGAAGGGCCAGGTCTGGTACAGAAAGAATACCAGGGACAAAGGGGAAACAAGCTCTACCATACGGTAAATACATAGTGCAGTGTAGGTATCTATCTATCC
>JAUZST010007389.1:0-39557 GCA_034779995.1 Parotocinclus haroldoi | reverse complement strand
TTAATTGCTGTTAAGCTGATCACTCTTTATAACATTCTGGAGTATATGCAAATTGCCATTATAAAAACTGAAGCAGAAGACTTTGTAAAAATTAATATTTGTATCATTCTCAAAACTTTTGGCCATGACTGTACAGAGTACCTAGAAGTTCTGAGTACTGGCCATTTAATCACTGAGTCTTCATTCTAGTAGCACCGCACTGGATTTATCTACTTAAAGGGGTAAAGATGATCCTGCATTGCCTGCTCTCAAAATTAGTGTTTGTTTGAGTGGACACATTCTGTCTTGGTTGTGTCCAGCCAGAGAGGTATGTCTATTTATGTTTATATTCCATTGTGTGCGTTTGTATTTTGGTTCTACAGCGTACTGGATCATGGTGTTGTGCATTTCCTGAAGTGCGTTGTGTGTTACAGTTAAGTCTTCGGATGCTCTACGGATAGTAGCATTCCGCCCATGTTTTCACTTCTTGACAGTCTTGACTTTTTTTGTTTAGAATCACATGCTTTATCAGCTCATTTAGAAGCAAGCAGGAAGGCCGCCCACTCACTGGGCATATGTATACTGTGTTCTAATTCTAATACGCTACCTGGGCTTGGTGGATGGTAGAGATCCAAGCTGCACAGCTCTCCGGACTGGGGGCAGATACACTATACACACTGACAGGACAGCCGAGAACACTGACCTCTACCAACACAAAAGAGTCTGAGACACAAAAAAACAGGGAGAATGGCAATTACACTCTGCACAATCTTCAGAACAAGAATAGTCTGCTGGCAGTCTGATTAAACAGAGATCCATGCAAGACATTAGAATATGCCTCAGTAGCAGAATCTTTAAATACGGTAAAGTCTGGTTCTGTGATGTACATAAGAGGTGTCTTAAAAAACTATGTAATATTTCTAAAAGTTTTGCATGGGTATATTTAAATTAAATAGTGGAGTGTAATGTTAAAAATAAATGTAAACTGCATTACATGTCTAGTTATGAGCTATTTAGCAGCACATAAAACAACAAAATTGTTTTTTTGAAAATAATTCTGTATTATTTGGTTCCTCCTGTCTGAAAATGCTTTTATTCAGTTTTTTTTATATTGTTAAAGATAAGGTAATGCTATTTCTATGATTTTTGCAGATGATTCATACATTATTTACCCTCAGAGGTGTGAACACATTCCCCTTCAAAATGAAGTATCCCCTAATGTTTGTGAGCATTGTATATATTTTTACATTTACAGCAGTTAGAAGACACTCTTTCCCAGAACTTAAAACCTATAAAGTCTTACAATCAATTGTGGGTTAAGGGTCTTGCTCAAGGAGCCAACAATGGTAGCATGTCAGGGGATGGATTCGAACCCTGGACCTTCTGGATTGGGCCATATTTTGAGTTTGACTTGTGTATTTTTGTATCAGATTATTAGTAGTTTTACTTAAGCAAAGAACTTGCATACTTCAGCCACTTCTGCTTATATGTAAAGGTTTAAAAACTCTGCTAGGAAACAATGCTACACACCAATAAGGGCTGAATTCAGTTCATGTGAAATGAATGATGAATGAAAAATGCAAAAACACCAGCTTCTTTAAAACGTTAGATATCCGCTGATAATAGGGAGCCGTTCTCTTAGCTGCAGTACATGCCATGAAAGACCAGAACAAAGCATCATGACATCAAAGATTATGAGATGCTTTCACTTCCTTTCCAGTATACCACAATAACCGTAGTCATTTGATTCTTTAAAGAACATTTGCATCTCTGCACACTGGGATTTGCCCCTTGATATACAAAAACTTTCCGTTCATTAAGAGATAGCCTAAATACAACAAACACATGCACATTGTGAGAGACATCCAAACAGCTTTCACAGATCCTTAACTGACTCAGTGTCAACAAATAAACTTCTCAGACATGTTTCTTCGCAGATTAAGTCAAACTCTCTTTTTTGTATTGGATACAATACAGAACTTGCTTGCCTCCTGCCAATGCCATTTCTCGTTTTGTATCCAATAGGGACCTAATAGGATAACTAGAGCCTCCTTTCAATTGTACAATGTTCACCAATAAATTTATCTTTTTGCTCTAATATTGTTAGAATTTGCATATATTAACGTTTCATTCAAACATATAAAGTTTCATTTGATTTAACAGCTCCTTCTTGGCAAGGTATTTGTTTTTTGTCAATAAGCGTACAACTCCAATTCCAATGAAGATGGGACATTGTGTAGGACATAAATACAAACAGAATACGATGATTTGCAAATCCTTTTTAACCCATATTCCATTAAATACACTACAAATACAAAATATTTAATGTTCAAATGGATAACCATTACTGTTTTTGCAAATATTCATTTTGAATTTGATGCCTGCAACACATTTAGAAAAGTTAGAATGTTTAGTACTGTGTTACATCACCTTTCCTTTTAACAACACTCAATAAGCATTTGGGAACGGAGGACACTAACTGTTGAAGTTTTGTAGATGGAATTCTGTTGTAGATGGAATGGCTGTTGTTGATACATGGCTTTCACTTTGAATGGTGGAGTTTTAACTTACACTTGTTCTTAAACTGTTGGACTATTTACTCATGCAGTTGTTAAACTGCAAAGTGGTGAACCTCGCCCCATCCTTGCTTGCGAACGACTGAGCCTTTCGGGGATGTTCCCTTTATACTCAATCATGACACTCACCTGTTTCCATTAAATCTGTTCACATGTGGCATGTTCCAAACACATGTTTTTTGAACATTCCTCAACTTTCCCATTCTCTTTTTGCATCAAATTCAAAATGAGTGAATATTGGAAAAAAAAACGTTTTTCCGTTTGAACATTAAATATCTTGTCTTTGTAGTGTATTCAGCTGAACTGGGCTGAAAAGGATGCAAGCTTCCGGGGTGCAGCCTCTACCAGCCGCAACTCCCGGGTGCCATCAGCTGCCAGGGAAAGAGGCGGCGGAGTCCATTCAGGACTGTGGGCGAACGTGCCAAAAGCACAATGAGGTGCTGATTAGAGACGTCTCCCAAATCACGAGGCACAGGGGGACTCCGAAACACGAGAAGCGCGAGAACGTGGGCCGATTTGGGATGCTCCCCAAATCGAGAGGTGCAGAGGCGTTTTCAGAGCACCAGAGGGCGAGCGTGAGTTCGAGCGTGCAGTAGCGCATGAAGAAGAAGAGCCGGGGTATGTCTCAAATGGATTAGTTCAGCCAGCTGAAGTAAGGCTCAATAAGAGCTGGGCTGGGACGGAACGGGGAAACCTGGATTTTTCCTTAAAAAAGGCTAAATACCTCCGAGGTTTCCTTGTACACATCCAGCTCTAAACGCCCCCGGATGTTACCAACTGAACATAAAGATGGCGCGGACGTGCAGCGTGTCGAGGCGTTTGCGCACTGGTGGTCGGCCGGGCAGCGAGTTTATGGTGGAGTGAAACGACCTGACAATGAACACTGCTACAACTCCCACTTAAGTAGAGGGAGACACATGTGTTAACACAGGGTGACACAGGTCGTTAACCAGACACTGGTTATAAGCTGCCTCACTGACTGCTCTTTAACAGCAATCACTGAGGCAGCACTGCGAGGGAAAAGGTACGAACCTTAACAGTCTGCACTGTCTATTATTATGACTGAAATGGTTATGAAATCCTGTTAACCATCGATAGACACCTTAATACACAGAATTCTACAGCATCGTCGAGACTCAATTGAGCATTTCTTTTTCTAAACTGAAATGACAGAAAATTATTAATAATTACAGATAAAATGTACGTGATAAACAAATTCTGTAAACCATCAAAGCTATAGGTGCTCTTTGGTCCATTAAGTGCACTTTTAGTTGTGTTGGGCAACACACAGTCAGTGGAACACACCCATGGGAGGGGTCAACATTGTCCTTAGAACCTGAAAATCTAGTTGAATTGTCACGTTTCAAGTGCTTCCTTTGTAAGAATCAACTGACTTTGTGTGTGCGGTTTGGTGTTAGTGTAATCTTAATAAAGTGTAAATCTCAATGTAATCTTAAAAGTACTCTTCTTATTATTTTTTTCCTTTCTTTTCCACAATCAAAAATGTATACACTTTCTTATCCTACAGCTTTTCATAGTGATCCCATTTACATTTCTTGTAAAAGCAATTTTTAGTACGTCAAGTTATAGCACAAACCTCAAGTATATAATGCGATTATACCACAGTTCCATCACAGTATCACATTTTATTTTTAGATTTCAAGATCAAGTGGACAAAAAACCCCAATTTGTTTATGATCATTCCGTAAGATAAAATAGTTCTATTTGATCAGGTACTTTACTGTTAAAACAACATAATCAGATTATGCCCTTCAGTAACAACAGTTAAGGAAAACTGATTATTATACAGATAATATACACATTTAAAAAAAAAGTTTATTTACATTCAGCAAATGAAATTGGTCCAGTTTATCATTTTCGCTCATTGGATGGATCCTTTTATACTTTCCGTTCCTTGACTAATGATTAAACATTTAGACCCAAGAAAGAACAGCGGGGACAGATCAAATGGATGTGCTGATGTTGTATAACTCCCTTTAGATTTCTGACTGAAACAGAAGCTGATTCCTTTCATATTTGTTGATGGTACTAATTCTAAAACAATGTTGCTGCTCTTCATCCAAGCTGTGAATACATGAATAGTCCATGTTTGATTTCCTCTCCCTTTCCAAGTCCTTGTTTGTAATGGTAACAAATCATGGCTCATTGGAAGTATCAGGCTGGCGATTAATAGCTTCATCTTCCAAATTGAAATAAAAACAACCATATTCAAAGAAAACTCATTCTAATTTATTTTGGCAGTCTTTACCTTAAAACTTATATGTATAATTTGAATGTTGCTGCTTTCTTTTGTCTGGAGTAATACTTGAAGGGCTCAGTGTCATTTCTGTGCAATTCTAGTGCAAACTGGCACTCCTAGAACATCTCTCAGCCAATCAAATTGAGAGTTTAAAAATAGCTGTGGTATAATAGAAAATGCAGAACAGTAATTTGGTTTAGACAAGCCAAATTAAAGTTAATTCATGTACTTTCCTTTTCTAGTTTCTAACTGTGACTTCTAATTCAAGTTCCATGTGTAATGACCCATTACACATTAAGTGATTACTCATATATCCTTTATTAAGTGTGATTATTTATCATGATCATAGCTGCTTAATGAAAATAATTGCAGTACAGGTGATGACCTTCTACTGCAGAGCTCAACCCAAACGAATCTACAGCGGTTTTTGTTATGAAATAATTTTGTTATGAAAACTACATTGATCTATAATTTTATACTCTACATTTTATTATACCCTTCAACATGTTGTATTCTGTTTTCATTTATTACAAACAATATACACTTAATGACAAAAATGCTAATAATGATAATAATATGCCAAGAAGGAGTTGGTGGAATCGAAGAAATTCAGCTTGACTTTGGATTGGTTTCTCAATGTGTAACTGTCTTCAGATATCAAGCACCATGTGTTAGGGTTCCTACCTTCCACCACGGTGCGTTTCACCGTACACGCCGTTACAGAGTTCTCGGTGAGCCGGTTTATATCTGGTACTTGATTTACGACCTGATGATGAGCACCTGCCTTTCTCCCTACTTAAGTGCAGCTTAAGGCGGTGTTCGTCACCAGGTTGTCTGATTCCACTCGCACACCCGACCACCAGTGCGCACTCATTCCAAATGAAACGTGCCCTGGCTTGGAGCGTCCCCGTCCGGCGGCGCTCTCCATTTTAGTATGGCTTACTTGCATGTTCAAGCTAACGCTCGCCCTCTGGCAATCTGGCGCCGTTTCGAGCCCCTTCCAAGCGATTTGGGAGATGTAACAATTCAGCACTTTATCGCGCTTGCTGCACCTCTGTCACCTGGCGCTTCAGCGTTTTCACGATTTACTTGCACCCTGGCCAGCTGGGAAGCTCGGTGATTCAATGCACGCCACACAGCTGTGCACTTTATTCCCTTTTTAGTTCTTTTTATTATTTAGGGTCTTTTTTCCCTGTTTGTCCTTTTTATAGTTAATATATATTATTTCCCCATTCTTATTATACGCCGTAGGATTACACCCATCCTAACATCCATCTCATAACACTGTTCTCATGTTCTGTAACCAAATTTCTTTCTGCTTGAGAGAATGCAGGAATACGCATGACAACGATAGTAACTAGCTGGAAAACTCACAGCCATCCTTGAGTTCAGCGCAGCGTATTCTCTCCAGGGACAATGGGGGGCGTATGACCTTCTGCTTGCCAGATTTCTTATGGGTTTTGGTCAGCAAGAGTACATCAGAGAACAGCAGCACGACCACCTCCAGCTGATGTCACAAAACAAAAATGTGTCCTCAAATGCTACTCATTTGAAAGCTGTTGTACATGATTATATGCGATTGTTTTTTATGGTGCTCACCTTACTGTCTTTCCTGCCTTTAACTTTTAGAGTATCTCCCATTAGCAGTTTTCGTACGACATTGGGTCCCGTCCCACGTATAGGGCTTGTCAAGTCAAAGTGACAGAACTGCTGCACGTGCTGGGATTGGAAACAGGCACAATGTGAGTAAAGCTGCATACAAATGTCAAAATAATCAGTGATTATTCACTTACCTTGTCTATTTCTTCACCCATTCCCTCTAACCGATATCCCTCTATCCTTTGTGAAAAGGCAAAAAGCTCCAACTCGTCGTACTTGAATTGCATGTAGTCATTGATACTTGCCAGAAACTCTGCAACATTGTTTAGCTTGAGGAGGGAGAAACAGTATATTTACAAATCATGAATCTGAGTTATTATTGTTGGACATCTCCAAACAGCTTTCTCACCATGCAGTTCAGTCTGAGCTGGGTGTGGTGGTCCTGTGTGCTCTTCAAGATGGCTTTCAAAAGAAGGGGATATTTTGTGATCCGCTGGTGGGGTTTTGCCTGCATGTCTCCCACTCGCATTCGTCCACAGTGAGGGTGAGTCTCAACCCACTAGGTGGTGAAAATCAAAACATTTTTTATAAAGAACAGTTATGTGCAAAAGGTCTTAGGCATTCTATATTTAAATAAATAAACTTCCCACTTTAGTTCGAGATTCAGACACTCTGCACATTTTTTAAGTCTAGGTGAAAACATTCTTATTTACGCAGGCTTTTGGTTAGATTTAGATTGGGACGCATTGCTGGGGTTGGTAACTACATTTTCTCTTTTCTCTCCGAGCTGATGTTCCGGTACCAGCTCCAGCAACTCACACTTAGATGTTCCTCCACCTCAGCATCGTTTTGCTGATTTTCAACAACATAAACCAGTCCCACCATGCCCAGGCCACACCAGAGTGCAGTAACTCCTTCATTATTCAGTTATTAGCAGACAACGTGCCTCGAAGGACTTCCCGCTAACTCAATATATAAAATCTTTTACATTCTTTTATTTAATTGTTATTATTTGTGTAATTTTACTACAAACTTAAGTATTTCAGGTTACATCTAGGACACCCAAGGAGGATAGGCCCCTCTTTGAGTTTTTGGTTCCCCCCCAAGGTTTCTTCCTTCTATATTCAGAGAGCTTTTGCCACTGTTAACCTAGGTTTGCTCAATTTGGGATTGGCCTTTAAAGATAATTTAATATTGTAAAGCTGCTTTGAAATAGTGCATCAAAAGCGCTATATAAATAAATTTGGCTTGACTTGACTATATTTTTCTGTTCATATTCTGCGTATTCTTAATTTATGCTGTGGTGGCCACTGCACTGTCTACTACATATTGTTGTTCTACATACTTTCTTAGTCCCCTTTACTCTGTTTTCTAATGATCAGGACCTCCACAGTTCATGTACTATTTGGGTGGTGGATCATTTTCAGAACTTCAGTGACATTGACATGGTGATATGAGTGGATCAGACACATCGGTGTTGTTGGAGTTTGAAAACGTCATTGACAATGCTGGACTGAAAATAGTTCATAAGCCAAAAATGTCCAGCCACCAGCATCGTGTGAACACTAAGGATTGATGGATGGATAACAAAAACTGTGCAGCAACAGATACAGCAGCTAATGTCTCTGACTTTACATCTACAATGTGGAGTTAATAAAGTGGACATTGAGTGAACATTGTTTTAAACATCAAGCAGCACTTGACATAGTGTCTGTGTCTGATCATCGTACCAATGCACAACGCAACACACAGTAACACACCTCTATCACATCAGCATCACTGCAGTGTTGGGGATGATCGACCACCCAAACATGACCATTAGAGAACAGAGTAAAGGGGACAAAGTATGGACTACTGTCTGTAATTGTAGAACTACAAAGTTCAGTAACTACTAAACCCTACATAAAAAATAAGCAGAATATAAATAAAACATAGAATGCTTCTGACTTTTGCACAGTAATGTAAATCATTTATTAATCTATTTCAGTGATACAGCAACTTTAAACCTTTACTCTGTCACGATTTTGTAGCACTAACTACATATGCTTATGGATGTGTTCTTTTTTTTTACCATTATCTGTAATTCCTAGAGATGGCTGTGTGTAAAAATCCCAGTGGATCAGCAGTCTCACACCAGTCCATCTAGCACAACTGTATCACATGTAAAGCCACTTAAGTTACCTTTCCTGCACATTCCAATGCTTGGTTTGAGCTTCAGAGGGTTGTATTGACCCTGTCCACATGCCTAAATGCATTAAGTTGCTACCATGTGATTGCCTAATTAGATATTTGCATTAACACACAGTTGAATAGGTGTACCTTAAGAAATGGCTGAGTGTATGTAATACATGTGTAATATTTTAGTGTTTCTGGTGATGTTTTAGTCCATATTTATAGGAATGTAGAAACTCAAGAGGGTTCACAAACTTTCAAGAATCATTGCATTATTTACCAGCCACTATTCCGCCTCATTTATTAATTTATTATTTATACTGCTCACTAAAATTTGACTGCATTACCCGAATAAAAATGCTGAAGAGTGAGTTTGTTTCCATCTCTCTGCGTGTGAATTCCACATTGCTTTTCTCTTCCCAACAGTACTCCAAATATGCAGAGAAACGATCAGCACACTAGGAAACAACAAAGGCTGGTCCTCAGCATCAGGGGTAGAAAGCAATGAATTAGGTTTGGCACAGAATAATAGTTGACACATGTCAAATACCTGCAAACATCCTGCCTCAAGCATTAAAGGGTCAAAAGGCTGACCAGTCACTCTGACAACCTGCAACATTGGGTACATCACTTCCTGCCAGAAGTGTCTATGTGCAACTAGGATGGAGGGAAGGTTAGAGAAGAGCTGGGCAGATGTAACCTGAAAGAGCAGATGAGATAGATTATGTGATCAGAGATAAAGACTGTGATCTTACACTGAGCCTCTCTCACACGCCTACACAAAAACTGTACTCGAAATAGCAGATTTCCACCTTGTCAGAAGAAATGTTCACTTTCCTTCCACTAAGACATTGGTACAACCCCAAATCAGAAAATGTTGGGACAGCATGGAAAATGCATTTCTTTTAAATGCAGTGTTTCTTACATTTACGTTGACTTTCACTGTAGACAGTTTGAACCCTAGATATTTCATGACAAGTTCATTTCATTGGCTAATTAAGCATCCATTCTTGCATTTCAGGCCTGCAACCAAGTTGGGACATCAGATTTTTACACAGGCCTTATAAGTAGATAAAGAAACCCCAGTTAAGCAAATGTGTGAAATCTGTGAGTGGCATAATGAAGTTAAGCATTAGGAAGAGCAGTTAATATAATAGTTAATCTGAGTGTGAGAATAGATTACAATGGGATGGACAATGAGGTGTGAGTATTAAGATGTTGTTTTTAAGTTAGCATACATTATGTACTTTTCTGCATTAATGTTGCCATCTCAGAAGTGTAAATGACCTTTGCCAAGAGCACTGACACATCCCTATACTATGACAGACCCTGGCGTTTGGACTTGTTACTGATAACAGTCTGGATGATCTTTTCCGTCTTATGAGCACATAGCATCCATTTCTTCAAAAAAAAAAAAAAAGACCCGGAATACTGATTCATCTGACCACAATAGATGTTCACCACATGGTGAATGATGGCCCATTCCAGATGCCTCAGAGCCCAGAGAAGTGGACGCCGCTTCTGGACATGGTTAACATGAGGCTTCTTTTTTGCACAGTAACGGGCCTTTGTCAATGTAAGTGCATTGTAGTGCTTGACAATATCCAGTGCCATCTGAGGGAACCGACATCACAGTAGTTCAGTTTAAGCTTGCACACTTGCATTTTAGCCACTAAAATTACTCCAGATTCCTTGAATTGTTTAATGATATTATACACTCTAGAAGAAGAATATGTAACTGCATTTCAGTTTTTCTTGGAGGAATGTCAGTTCCAAACTTTTGTTCCCTAAGTCTCGGCTTACTGTGAATACTGCTTTTAGACCAAATTATGATTGAAATCACCTCATGACTAGCTCTAAACTTTCCCCCTCCCCAATGTCTTTGGAATTAATAGATTAAATGTTTTGTCTCGTCAAATTGCGCCAGACAATACAGGAAATAAAAACTGTTGGGAATCATTCCCAACAATCCCCCCATGTTAAACACCGATGGAGATACTGCCCATAATGTTAGTTGAAACATTTTTTTAACTGTGAAAATGTGTAGTATAAAATTATCCAAACAAGCTTTTGTCACAGGCAGAAACACAATAAAGCCACACTTATGGGTAGATTAAGTAAGATATCAAAGCAATTTCTTTGGCACTTTCCTAATGAAACAATGAGATGACTGCCTGAAGGAAACAGACCTCATGAAGGAACCCCTGCTGATGAAGATATTCCAGTGCAGCAAGAACAAGCTGTAATAAACAAAATTGATTCATTAGTTTAACTGTCAGTTAGGTGTTGTTTTGGTTCAAGGCTTTAATCAGTATTAATCAGTATATCCCCAAAGTAGACCTGCAAGGTTTTCACAAAAGGTGGAAAGAGTCCAAAGAGAACAGTAGTTTATCTTACATCATTGATAATGGTGAGCTGATTGATGTAAACGAGTTCAGTGTTGAGGAATTCCCACAGCGCCTCCTGCTGATGCCTGTTGGTTTTTGACATGGACTAGGCAGAAAGTAAAAATTGAATATTATTAATGAATCAATCAATTATTTATCTATTTCATTCTTTATCTCTTTAGGAGCAAATGTACAAAGTTACTCCATCATAGGTTGCAGAATCTGGGGATTACTCTAGGACTACCTTTCAGAGAACCACCTGTCAAATTAAAGTTAAGCAATTACATTCAGTCATTTTCAAACACAGTAAAATCACCAACATTTTTGCTCTGGTGAGCCTAAATGGCCTGGCATAAAATTTCTGATCATCACACTTGCAATATATTTACCCACCTCTTTTCCCTTATAGCAAATAAATAAATCATACATGCAAATGTGCTTGCAAGTTTGTTATATCCTCAGAATTCTTTATATTTCTTTATATTTCTTATATAGCTCCATCTGCAAGTGCAAGTTAAAACTCTAACATGCAAAGCGAAAGCCATGTATCCAAAGCTACTTATTTTTCAGGGACATCCCTGTTTATCTCATCAAGACAATGCCAAGCCACATTTTTGTTATTTATGTTTTACACAACGTCCCAACTTCATTGAAATTGGGGTTGTATTTAAAGTATCCCCAATTAAGCAAATGTGTATGTCTGTGAGTCGCAAAAGTAAGCAAATCTTTAGGAATAGCAGTTCATTTAAAGGTGAGAATAGTTGAGAATGTTTTCATTCAATGGGATGACAATCAGGTGTGAGTGGGGAACAATGTTGTATTAAAGAACAGGAAAGTCGGATCTTTACAATGCATGCCTGTGGAAATGTATCATGGTATGAGCAAAGGAGATTTCCAAAGACTTACGACAAAAATTACAGACTTACTTTTCACCAGACTGCTAAGGTTTACAAAACCATCTCTAAATAATTTGGACTCCAAATGGAGGAAATTCAAGGCCACTCCACAGGAGTCATCAACCAACAAAGATTCTTCTCCTAAGTAAGCAAATAATAGTCCATAAGGTTACAATGGACCCCAGGGCACCTTCTAAGCAACTAAAAGTTTCTCTCACATTGGTTACATTGGTTAAAGTGTCCACTACCAGGAGAACCTGGTTTTCAAATGGGATTGTGGTGGCCTAGTGGTACTGGACTATGGACCTATGGACTATGGACTATGACTATGACTGTTGGGTCCCTGAGCAAGGCCATTAACCGACAATTGCATGGATTGTAAGACTGTATTAATTGTCACTCTGGATAAGGGCGTCTGTTAAATGACATAAATTTTCTGTCTCTCTGCAGTTTGATAAAGATTACATAGATTAAGCTATTATCCATGCTATTGGATAAACATTTTGTAGCCAAATGAGGCCAAAAAGAAACTTTGTTTTGGAATGGCCAAGTCAAAGTCCTGGATTTAATCCAATAGAAATATTCTGATGGACTTAAAAGTGATCAGGTTGTCCCACTAAGAACCTAGAGTGTATGGAGCAATTTTGTTGTGAATTTCATTCACTGATCTCATTCCATCAACAGAATAGTTTGGAGATTAAGTACATTTTTCAGGATGATTATGCATCTTGAAACAAAACCTATTGTGTTAAATCTTTTTTTTTCAAGAAAGTGACATGGCCAGCAATCCTATTGATGTCAACCATATTAAAAAGATCTGATAAAAGTTTGTACAACATGACAAGGCTCCATTCACAAAATCTGATCTGTCAACCACTGCTTAACAAAGTTTTAACCAGCTTTCTATGGACAACTGTTTTTATTAGTGAAAAACTAATAAAAAAACAATTTGCTCCATTTCCTAAAAGCCAGAGAAGCAACAAAGTAACTAATTACAATATATTTTTGATTATTCATAATGTTGTCCTCTGCTCTGAAATAAATATGCAATTAACTTGTGTGGCAGAAATATGGACTGTTCATCTATTAAACAACATTGTTTGGTGCCATATTTGGGATTTTTCAATTTGCTATGAAGTAAAAAAGCTGGATGAAAAATCCTATGTTTGGTGTTTCCATATTTTCTTTGCATAGCACATTCTCGGTTCTCCATCTACTTTCCTGTTGTCTCTTCTTCCCTCTCACTTGCATATGCAATGCAACACACTTTTCTACCCATACCCTGTGAGAGTGCACGATTTCAGTCCAGCTCTTTTCAAGTACATCAGCACTCTCGCCCTTTCCCCATCTCCAGCTGAGTTCAGCAGGCACTGGGAATATCTCCAGAGTCTTCTCCAATAACTCCACCAGAGTCTGACTATCACCACCAGCACCTGCTCGCTCCTGAATGAGAGAGAGACAGAGAGAGAGAATGCTTTGAGAATAAGAATATTTTATGATTATTACATATTCGTACTCAAAGCATATGTACCATACATGTACCCCCCCATTGCTATTTTTAATTCATTAAAATCGTATTATATAGTACAACGTCCATTAAACTTTGTGCTGTTTCAGTCTCCACCTAATGTCACGTCAATCAAACCTAAGTTAAGATACATTTGGCTGTATGTTTCCTCAATAGCGAAATAGATTTAAATACCTCCTGCATGTCAGTCTTTTCAGGTCCCTGGTTGAATAACACCTGCTTCACTGCTCCTCTGGATTTTGTGTTCGCAGATGTTCCCTTACTAACAGTTGAGAAGTCTACAAGACGCTTCCTCTTCTTTTTCTGAGGATATCAGTAAATATTTATATATGTATCAAGCACAGAAAATGTCTGTATATGCACTGCTCACAAAATTTGAAGATATTTCATTTTGAATGACATAGGGAAGTATAAGTGTACGAAGATGTCAATCAGATCATCAGTGTGTTTTTCGAATCGTTGTTTTTACTAACAATATTAATATTTTCTGTGTAGGAAATGCCCCCATACCCCACCCCCGCTCTAGTTAGACCAACCTGTCTGTTGGGGAGGGGCAGTGATTAACAGTGGACACAAAAATTAGCAAACAATATAGCAGCTGATGCCCACTGCCACGACTAATGACGGCAAAATGACAGACATAATGTAATACTATAATTAATACATTATCTATTGCATAGTTACTATTTTAGAATTAATAGTTTATCTATTGCATAGTTACTATTTTATTCAGCTTTACCATGTAATGTTCGCTACATTTACTTAACTATCCTATATACTACTGTACTATAGCTAGCTAGAGTTCACGTCAGTTACTCCTACCTTCAATTTATTACTTCTTCTCTGCCTTTTATTTATTTATTTTATTCCTTTCAGGTTAATTACTGTCTTACTTGTAATTATTTTATTCATTTAGCTTAATCTTTATTATTGTTTTATGTGTTAGATTATGCTCTTTTAGCATTCTCCGGAACAAGATTTAGTCCTGTTAAGGTTACGAACTTTCGATTGGCAGGGACCTGAATACTTTGATCCCAAACGGTTTAGTTTTGTCAGAGATCCAGATATTTTGATCCCAAACTCTTTTTGTATTAAAAGTATGTCCCCACACCATGTTCTTGCATTAGTGTCATGCTGAATTAAGGTGTGTTCATTCACTTGTTAGTTCATTTTAATCAAACACCTCTTTGAACTGTATACATGCTATTTCTCTGTTTCATTCATTTTATTAATTTATTTCATTTTTTTGGTACTGTAAAGGTAAAACTATGCCTGTACGAAAGGTGTCCAATCAACAAAGGTTATTATTCTTTCACCCAGTGGTCTCACACATTCATCACCCAATGGTCTCACACATTCATCTATTCTCTTCAGATGCACCTTTTTAGATATTTCTACCCCACTACACCAGAAGACACTTTCTCATCCATAACACCTTCCAGCAACATTAGGTGCTCCTGTCTTATCCGACTGGCCTGGCTGATCGGGTAACAGTTTGTACTCAGAGGATCATACCTAAGCAAAACACTGAAATAAAACTGATGCGAGAAGCATAACTATCTGAATAGATTTTTAGCCAACTGAAATAAAATCAAAGTAAACTATTCAATGCACTAAAATAATAGTATGCACTGTTTCTGTTGTAGAATGTTTTCTCAGAGAGATTACAGATTAAATTGAGAACGGCTAAGGCATTTGGAAAAAGGCAAGTCAACTAATAATGTGTAATCAGGGCACTTGCTGAAGCTGAAAGAAACAGGTGGTGTGAATCACTTACTAGACTGGTGGCAATAATCTAGTCCTTAGACGATGTGCCTCCAAGGACCTCCCACTGAGGACTGATTTTAAAATCTGTTTTGTTACTTATTTTATTAATAACTTAAATAATATTATTGATTTAAATGCCATTATTTACTTAATTTTACTATTACTTTAATTTGATTTTAAGTATTTACTTGATTAACATCCTGGCCACCCATGGAGGATGGGTCCCTTTCTGAGTCTTGTTCCTCCCAAAGTTTCTTCCTTCTACTTTCAGAGAGTTTTTTCTTTCCATTGTCACCCAAGGTTTGCTCAATTTGGGATTAGCCTTTTAAGATAATATAAGATTGTAAAACTGCTTTCAGACAAAGCTCCTTTGTAAAAAGTGCAGTATAAATAAATTGACTTGACTTGACTTTAGCTGAAAGAAACATGGCTTTAAGTGGATAAGCAGACAAATTAAACAAACCAGACTTTGGCGATTTTTCTCAAATAGGTGGTGTTTTGTGGCCACATTTGAGCAGCATATTGTTAGGGTGGAAAGTGGAGCTGGCAGTCACACAAACTACCTGGTTAGAGAATCCAAAACAAACTGATTGACCTCATCAGAACAAAAACAGTGGAAGAAACCAGTTATTCAATTTCTGTTTTGGTTTTCTCATTCTGCACATGCTCAGCTTTGTTCGCATGAAGGGTTGGACTCTCATGGTTGATGCAGCAATTAGGTTAACAGATTGCACATAGTTGAACACTACACTGCTAGATGTTTTGTCATGTTGGAGGTGCAGCCTCTTTTATAACACACACTTTTATAATGCTAGTGCTTTAGCAGAGTGTAACAAAACAAAACCATGTGATGCACCTGACAGATAGACATCTCCACTTCTACATATTTTTGCACTTATCACGACCGTGTATTTGAGGGACAAGATACCTTGGTATGCACCAATAATTGGAATCAAAATTCTGTTTTATAACGGGTACCTGGTCCTACGAATTTTGGAACCGGTTCCAAATTGGAACTGGGTTTCTATACCCAACCCTATATGGAACAGTTTGTGGAGATTCAGAAACATAGTATAAACTCATCAAAATTAAAAAAAAAAAAAAAACATTATGTAATAATAAAGTTTGAAGTTTACTCATATTTCTGTTAAATTATCAGCTGTATTATTGGCAACGTAGAAATCAGTTTATTCCCTGAGTCATGTAAACCTTCCTGTTTGATCTGATTATTCAAGTGCATGTATATTCTTTTAATTAAATCTTGACTAAATCATATTTTCTGCAATTATCAGATTAAATCTTGACAGTGAAAGAAAGGTAAGGCGAGTAAGGTTGTAGAACAGTTCTACATTAGACACTTGCTTTTTGTCAGTATTGTTATTTTATAAATGTTTTGTCTCCACTGGTTTCTTTAATATAGTATTAATGCAGTATTTTCTTCAATGCTTAATGTATTATTTAAACGGTAATTACTTTTATGTCAATTTTTCTTTAATGCCGTTTGTACTGTTTCATGCTTTTTAAAATTACATGAATTACATGTGAGTGTCTAAACACCACGATTAATGAATGAATGATGCAAGCGACACCAGTCAAAATCTTGCACTGGTCAGGGTCAGTTCATATGTCAGCAGAACACATATTAGTTAAGGCTCTGAGGTCTTTACCATTACCTGATAACCCAGGGTGTAGTATTTCTGTTTGTCTGCTGCCCTCCTAGGGCTGAGTGGTGGATCTGCAACCTGAGTCATTGACCCATACACAGCATCACGTTCCTTCTCGTTCATGGCCTCTTTTTTATCCCTCATCCAACTTCTGCGAAAATCAGCATTACCCCAAGGTAATCACTTCCTCTGTCGTTCAGGACTGGTAAGATGTGGGGCAATTTGTGTTCTGCAAACAAACAAATTAGGCCAAAGAAAAAAGACAATAAGGTTAAAACAAGACTATTCAGAAACATTCACACTTCAGATATAGAATTTAGAATGGTCGGTTAACTTAAATATGGTATGATGAAACCCATGTAGGTCTTCAAACAAAACAACTGTGTGCATACAGTGGGCTTAAGTACAGTGGTGCTTGAAAGTTTGAATCATTTGTAATTTTCTAGATTTCTGCATAATTATGAACAAAAACATCACAGTTCTAGAAGTACATAATATCACTCCAGTTATACAAATGAGACATAAATATTATACTCAGTCATGTATTTATTAAAAGTGGCACAGGGGCCTTGTGTGTAGCACTGTTGCTCTCGGTTCAAGCTCAGGTGGGGTGGTCTCTGTCCTTTCTGTGTGGAGTTTTCGTGTGTTCCCCGTGTCTGTGTAGTTGTACTCCAGGTATCTTGGTTTCTTCTCACAGTCCAAAGACATGCATATTAGGCTAATCAGTCTCTTTAAAGTGTTCCTAGTGTGTATGAGTGTGTGAGTGCATGATGAATTGGTGCCCTGTCTATGGTTGTACCCTCTTTGCACCTTGTGTCACCTTCTAGGAACTGGATTTCTCACCACTGTGATGCTGTAAAAGGTTCTGAAAATGAACTAATTTATTTAATTTTCTAATATATGTGCGTTGCAAAAGTAGGTGAATTTTATTGTTATCTTGCGTAGTATAACTGTGCAGTGCTGGCTGCAACTAAATGACTAAAAGTGAATGTTGATCAGTTTTGTACATTGACTTGAAGGAATTGTAGCCCACACCTCTGTATAGAATGGCTCAGACTCATTGGTTTGCTGCATGGCCCACATTTTCTTGAGTCACTGCAGTGATGCCCTAACATTTTCCTTTAAAATTAGCTTTTATAGTTCTCAATTTATTAATCCATGGTATGTTGAGGGCTAGCCAGTCAAAACCAGATGCAGTGGAACAGGCCTAACAGGAACCTCCTCGTTAATACCAGGTCCTTGTGCAGGAATGCTGTGTTTACCTTTCTCCAGACTTAATGCTTCTCATTTATAAGTTCCATTTTGGTCTCATCTCTACCCAAAACATTTACTTGATTAGCCTTCTGTCCACGTCTTTCACAAACTATAAATGGGCTGCAGTGTTTGTTTTAGAGAGCAGTGTCATAAGTACTGATACTTTGGTACCAAGTCTATACTAAAATTCTGAATACATGATGGTTATTGTTTCCTGTTGTACCAAGGGCATCACAGATCTCCCAGACTAGACGAGGATGGCATAATCGGCCTACTCCAGTAGCAGAATGTCACAACAAAAACATGTGGAATGGGCTCGACAAAAGCAGGAGAAGTAACAGATCCCCTGCAACGAGTTGGAACTAAAAAACCCCAAAAAGTAATTCTACATGTATTCATTATTGCTTCCAATAAAAATGAAATTGCAGAACTCTGCAAAGGGTTTTTAATTTAAAATGATGGATGCAGAGCAAAATGAAAGTGGAGATTGATTCCACCCATTGGAAAAAGAGAAGAGACTAAGAGTAGAAATGGTAGATTAAATAACTGTAGTTAATTTAGATTTACAGTTCTTAGTTAGGTTTTACAGTTAAAAAATAACATTCACAATGTAATGTAAAAGGATCGCACACTGGCCCTGGCTTCATGGTTCCGAGAACATTTAAAACCATCATAGCACTGAATTTTGGCTGTAGTACAGTGCAATAAGTGGGACCACAGAAAGTCACAGTGGATCACGTGTTCTAAAATCAAGAAAGCAATGCGAACAAATGCTTACGGCCAAATTATCTCGGCTTCGATTACTACCAAGCGTAAGTAAAGCTGAACACTTAATTTTTTTAAAAATAATGAAAATGACAGTGAGGACACAATTTTTGTGGGAATAGAAGCCATATGTGTAAATCCCTGTGTACATAAAATAATTACTACTCTCTGGTTTTGAACTATTTAGCCATTTTCTGCAATCCGCTCTAAACTGAAAACTGAATTCACCTAACTGTCTTTTCAAAACATCACAATGTAAAGTATGTCAAGCAGGAAAGCACAGTAAACCATATCCAAAGCATTTGAAAAGAATAGAAAATGTGATTTAAAAAAAAAACACTGGATAGGGTAGTTGCTGAATTTATATTTATCTAGCACGTTTTGATCTACAATGTGGAATGGGTAGACTCAAACAAATGCTTGGAACACTTGAACCCTGGATACTAGATACCTAGTAAACTTTATTTCATACAGTACATTCCCAAAGAGGTACACTGAAACTAGAGAAATTATAACCCTGCATATGGTTGGTTTATTTTTTCGTGAAATTGGTATAGAGAACTGGATTTTAGCAGTATTGGTACAGACTACTAAATTTCTGGTATTGTGACATCCTTACCCTTGGTTCCTTCATTAATGGGTGAATAATTATAATTATTATTTGCTTGCTGTAGATCGACCCCTCCTGGGGAGGGTAACAATGGTCTTGAATTTCCTCCAGTTTTACAGAGTACACCTTTGTTTGTGCCATGACATACTTTAATAGATCCCTGTTCTTTAATTTAAAATGTGCCCACTTAAATCTCACGGATTGAAAGATAAGATAACCTTTTATTATCACACAAGGGGAAAGGTGCTGTGTTACGGCAACAGATAAACAAAAAATATGATATAAAACATATATGGTCTATAATAATATACAAATGTTGAATTGTTATTGCATATAAGATATTGCACAGTGGATAGCTGATGTTACAGTATGTATTGCTGTGACAGATACATGTGATCTGCTAAGTAAGATGTTGATTGTACATCCTGACCGCAGTAGGAGGGAAAGAGCTGTAGTATCTTTCTTATGAACACCCCAGGTGAAGGAGTCTGTCACTGAAGATGCTGCGTAGTGTTGTGGCCATCTCCTGCAGTGTGTGGGAGAGGTTCATAATGGAAGAAAGCTTTGCCCTCGTCCTTACCTTCTCCAACCACCTCCATTGAATCAAGTGTACAGCTCAAGAAAGAGCGAGTCTTCATGATCGCATTATTCATCTCCTTCCTTTCAGTGGATGAGATACTGCTTCCCCAGCAGACAGCTCCATAGAAAATGGCTGATGACACCACAGTGTCATATAAAGTTTTTTTGGAGTGTTCCCTCTTTTCAAAAATACCAGAGCTTGCTTAGCAGATGAGATTTGTTCTGACCTTTCTTGTACAGTGCCTGTGTGTTGTCTGTCCAGCCCAGTTTATTGTTCAACAAATACCCAGGTACTTATAATTGTTGACTATCTCAGTGTTCATTGCCTGGATGTTCACTGGTTTGGGTAGAGTAGTCTTTGTCCTACGAACGTCCATAACCAGCTCTTTTCTTTGACCCATATTCATCTGGAGGTAGTTCTGCTGGCACATTTTTTAGTAAGGTGTACTGTACTCGCTGTCATCATCATCCAGAATGTAACCAACAACAACGGAGTCATCTGAAAACTTCTGTTTCTAATTTCACATTCAAATAAACTGCTACTCCTAGAGGTTCACATACCTTTAACTGTGCTCCACAGCTATTTGACGTGTTCAGTGTGCTGTCACTAGTGCTTACACAATTTGTTGACCTCAGAGATAAAAGCCAAGTGGTGTGAGGTCGGGTGATCTAGGTGGCCATTTCACAGGTCCATGACGGCTAATCTAATGACAAGGGAATTGAATATCCAGCCACTGATGAACACCTGCTCCGTAGTGCGGTGGAGCCCCATCCTGTTTGAAATAACAGGGGAAACTGCCATCTTTGGTCAGAATGGTTGGGAACACTGTTTCCTGTAGCACTGTCAGGTTGTCAGCATTTAGGGTCTGGTTGATGAAAATGGTTCCAATTACACGGTTTCCCCATATTCCCCACACCATAAACATCAATTACAACTTTGGTGTTTGCCATGCAGTAAGAGTTTCTTTATTCCAACACCTCACATTCTGGTGGTTGACCTCACCACTGACATAATAATTGTCCCCGTATGAATGACGTTGGTCTAATGCCCAGAACTCGACATGTCTATCAGGGTCATCCTCTAACAGTTTCTACTGCAGCTGGATATTGAAAGGGTGCCACTTATTGGTATGAAGAATCCATATAAAGGCTGGCTGTCTGGCACCACATTCTGCTGCAAGACATTGTGTGCTTCTGTGTTGAAGACTTTGCAAGAGATATTGCAAAACTGATTGTGGTAATCGATTTCTGACTATTGTAGAAACTTGTCCTTGATCCAATATGGCGGCTTTCAAGATATTGGTCATGTTCTGGAGATAACCTAAAGGAAGGGCCCCCTCATTACTTGCTGAGACATTCAGATATGTTATTTTCCTTTTGTTTTTGAAATACAAGGATATCCTACGACTCACCCTGTAAGACCCTTAAGACCTGAATCTACAGCCATTTACTTAATTCATTTAACAGGTATACTTTACTTACAAATTATATTGATACAGCAAGTCCGGTACGATAGGCAGTACAATGAAATAACATGCAGTATCATACAATTCATACATTTTATTAATAAGATGTAGTATTGTAATTATGAAGAAAAACACAGTGATTCACATCCCCCAATGTGTAAACCTATTGTCACAACTGACTGAAGGCATGATTCACTAACCACACAGAAATGAAGCTATGCTAAGAAGAAAGACACAAGTCTACCCACACCTGACTTCCTTCATTATCAAAACACTGGCTCTACGAAAGATCAGAGAATGACTACATTTTCCAGCCAAAATACGGAAAGTCTTGCAACACTTAATGTTCATGCATACATGGTGTATGTCTGTCTGTATCTCTCTTTCTTTCTATCTCTCTCTCTCTCACACACACACACACACACACACACACAGCCATTAATGTCTAAACCACTGGCAATAAAGTGTTACACATCCCTGCATGAAAATGGATACATTGAGTCCAGTTAGCCATTTTGTCTCCCTGTTAGATTTGGTGTTATCACTCTCTCATGCTGGCCACTGGAATTTCAAATTGCACCTTTTGGCTAAGAACTCTCTGAAGATCTGAAAAATAGAATTGTTGCTACACAAAGATGGTCTAGGCTATAAGAAGATTGCCAACAACCTGAAAGTGAGCGGCAGCACGGTGCCTAAGACCATACGGTGGTTTAACAGGACAGGTTCCACTCAGAATAGAACAGCTTTACCATGGTCAACCAAAGAAGTTAAGTGTATGTGCACAGCGTATCGTCAGGCAAGACACCCTTGTACTAATCACGCCACACACGCTGGACACCATATGAACCAAGTACGTTTCAAGTTCCAGCGTGTGTGGCGTGATTAGTACAAGTGTGTCTTGCCTACAGTCAAGCATGGTGGTGGGAATGTCATTTGGGGCTGCATGAGTGCTGTAGACTGTGTAGAGCTACAGTTCATTGAATTGAGGGAACCATGAATGCTAACGTACTTAGGACATACTGAAGCAGAGCATGTTCCCCTCCCTTCGGAAATTGGGTCACAGGGCAGTATTACAACTTGATAACGACCCCAAACACACCTCCAAGACGGCCACTGCCTTTTTTAAGGGGGTAAAGGTCAAGCATGTCTCCAGACCTAAACCCATCTGTGGACACAACATCCACCAGCATCGTAAAGTCGTAATGGAGGAGTGAAAGAGGATTCCAGAGGCAGTCTCATGAACTCCTTGCCCAAGAGATTTAAGTCAGCGCTGGAAAATAATTGTGACCACACAAAATATTAACACTTTGGGACAATTTCGCCATTTTCATTTAAGGGTGTTCTTCCTTTTGTTGCCAGTGTCTTAGCCATTAATGGCTGGGTTGAGTTATTTTGAGCAAATTGACGCTGTTATACAAATGTAGAGTGACTATTTGACGTTGAATCAGAGTGTCATATCTTCAGTGTTATCCTGTGAAAAGATATAAACAATTGACATGGTCGCCTAAGACTTCACACCTGGTTAAAAAGGCCCAGCAATGACTATTATCCTCAGGAAACTGAAAAGGGACCAACTGCCTCAGGAGCTATTAGTCAGTTTCTGTAGAAGCACAATAGAATGTATCAAGATCTGCAACTTGTGGTGAGAACAGCTCAGAGAGCATTATCGGCACAGAACTTCCAGGCTTGTTCAACTGAAAAAGACAGCTATCAGCATCATCAAAGACAATACACACCCTGGTCACACAGTTTGAACAGTTACCTTGAGGTCAAAGATTCCGAACTATGTGACATGCACAAACAGACTAAGAAGCAGATTTTTCCCCAGAGTTATGATATCCATCACACTCATTCCTAGCAAGGCAAAGAGCATACTACAGTACTAACATACATACACATGCACACACACACACACACACACACACACACCAACGATTGTGGATCACATAAAGACTACATAGAATCAACACAACTTATTATTTATCTAGTATTTATATTAATATACCATTCTATTCTCTTTCAAGCTTCTCTAAATTCTCTAAATATCACAACATTTATTTCTGCCCAGAGTTTCATACATTTTTCCACCCAAGACCTTGTATTTGTTCATTTTATTCACTTAATTGTTTGGTGAAAATTTTTTTTAGAAAATAACAGTAGAACTCAGGGAATTGTTTAATGATTGGAATTGGATTGGAAGCCTTAAGAAAACTATTTGACCTTGTTTCACTGCTCCAGATTCCAATCTTTATGCTCTCTAGAAAACTGAAGCCATTTTTGCTGTTTAGCTTCACTGGCATGAAGTAGTTTTCCTAAGGCTTCCTTAAAAAAGAATATCTCATTTGATGTTTTCTCTGCTTAAGGCATGCTGATAATTTGACCCTTCTAAAACAGTTCAACATCTTTTGACATGTCTATAGATATGGTTGTTTAACAAATAAGAAGCTACTCACTGCATCAGTTAGGGTGAAATAACTTGTTGCCAGCTAAAACATAAATACCCACGCAGTAATTATCCTGGGACGCCTCTTACCTATTTTGCTTAGGTAAATCCAGGTAGTGACCTTCTTTTTTGGTGTGTGTGTGTGTGTATACTGCTCACAAAAATATGGGATATTTCAGTTGTTCAAGTATTATATAATATATTTCATACACAAGTATTAAAGTATATTGTTCACTGCACTTTGTAGTTCAATTACAAATTGTAGATTTGTACTAATTTCTCCTTTACTCTGTTCTTTAATAGTGGGGACCCCCACAGTGCAGGTACTGTTTAGATGGTGATGTAATGAGGGTGGTATATGTGTACACGACAGGGAACAGTTGGAATGAAAGGAGACTAACAGAATATGTAAAGAACCAGATGGACTGCAGTATGTCATTGTAGTACCACAAACTGCAATGACCAGTTGGTAAGTGAAATTGATCAAATGGACGAGTATAAAACAAAGATATGTACCTAGCAAACTGACAGTTGAGTTTAGACAAACAGTATATAATATACATATGCTTTCTAGAGCTATATATATATCACAAAAATCTACTGTACATATAATGCATTTGCAGTTTATATACACGGCTCACATAAATTAGGGGACATTTCATTTTGAATTTTCAAATAAGCAGTTTTTGTGAGCAGTACATTTTACTCAACCACTGTTTACTCCTGAAATTCATGTATCATAAACAAGCACCGCTTTCAGGATTATATGTAATAAATGTACAGTTTTGCTTTAACCTATATATCATGTACTGGTTATACAATATATCAGTACATATGTACATATGATACTGTAATATGCATTGTGTCTATCTCTGTATATTATATATGTACTGTTTATATATATATATATATATTAATGATGGGAGATTTCATTTTGAAGTATCCCCTAGTTTTGTGTACATTACATTACACAGTACATATATACACAAACAATCTCTCTCATACACACTTTCTTGTTTGTAAGTCACGCTTTGTTGTGAAACACTACTCACCAAACGTAGACACACAACAAGGATGAACCTTTAAGGATGTATGAGATTACCCAGATTCAGCTGTATCCATCTTGCACAGAAAAAATTTCCCTGCGCTCCAGTATAGATTTTTAACTCTTCGAATTTATTCCTCCCTCTCTCTGTGTAAGTCTTGTCTACTTCCGTAGCCTTTCTAAATAACTGGTCAAGCAAGAGAAGCTAGATTCTTCTCCATGGTGTTTCTTTAGGTGTGTACTTCAGTTGTTTTGTCTGGCCAGACCATGTGCACAACCATAATCATTAAAACAGGTTTGTGCTTACTTGACGGAAATGAACATCACATTAGCATACTCCAGCAAGCGTAAAACCTGCTTAAAGAGATCTCTGAGATGAAGACTGACACAAAAAGAAACTGTGAGCTAGAAAAGGGTAAGGGACTGGAGTGGAGTCTGAGGGTCTTGGAGCTACTCTACACTCCCATGCTACATCATTTCAGGGAGGGAATAAGAGCAGCTAATGTGCTCGAACCAAGAGGATATCCCTATTGCTTAAAATATGCCATGTGTGGAATGTGGTGAAGCGGCATGCCAGTTGTGCGGAGGTTCTTTGTGCACACGCACATTAATTAAACCATTAGATTTTTTATACCAAACTAGGATCCTGTGCTGTGATGAACCCAACATTAGCAAGTTTGATACCACAATAGGATATTTATCAATTTAAGGCTGTCCATACACTAGACAAATTAAAATAGTATGGAAAAACTAAAATCTGACACTAATCACATCTAAAGTTCACTGTTTTCTATCCGTCTGTCAGTCTGACAGCTTATGAGTTAAATATGAGTGTTACAGCAAAGGATCTGAATACTTATGACCATGTGATCTTTCAGTTTTTCTTTAATAAATTTACAGAAATGTCTACGTCTGTTTTTTTTCTGTCAAGATGGAATGCTGAGTGTACATTAATGCCAAATAAAATTAAGCCTTTTGATTTTAGAAAATGGCTGCAATGAAACAAAAGAGTGAAAAATTGAAAGAGGTCTGAATACTTTCTGCACCCACTGTATATATGTATGTATGTATCCATCTATCTATCTATCTATCTATCTAATCTGGCTGGATGAATGGCTAATCTATTTCAATGTGTTCTATTTCTCTATATGCCTTTTGTAAGCAAAAGACTTTTACTCTTGTATTCATGTTTACAAAAGGGTGTACTGCAGAAAGGTTTGACAACCGCCGCCCTAAAGGGATTAGATCAAACAATACCACACAACATGCTTGTTTGTGTTTTATTTATTGAAAATACAAAAATATACATCCCATGTGTCTAATAAATAGTTTGACTAAAATCTACAGTTCACGCAGGCTACCACTCACTACTGATAAACAAATGATAATGGAACTGCTTTACAAACAAACATTTGGTATTAGTGTTAACAATTTTATCTTTTCCAAAATTATGTTATAAAGATCACACACTTTCGAGATACAATTTTCAACTTTTGAGATATGTTACAGGTTTCCCTATAGAAAGGCTCATCTTGTTTGTGTGTGTGTGTGTGTATGTGTGTACGTGCGCACGTGCATGCACGCGTTGGTTTTATTTATTAAATAATACATGCAATCTGATTTGCATCAAGCCATGTAAACAGACATTTAGTCAAACTATTCCTTTATATTGATTTTTGATATTGATGATATGTAAATCTAAACAATAATATCTAAATCATAGTGCACTGCCAAGCTTTATACACTGATCACAACTAAATTTCATTAGGCCTGACTTTTTTGATTGCTTGTTTCACGGATCCGCCGACATCATATTTAAAGAATACAAAGAATACATTTTTTTTTGGTATTTCTCGGATTCGCCGCAGCACCAATGGTTGAAATAAAAAAATAATACTAAATTATTTTTAAGCTTTTTCCGCCCTCCGGTGGAGAACCAACCGTTTTCTTCTGTTCATATATTTTTTTTTTCCAGATTCACTTTAATTTAATTGTAGGTTAAATAAATCTTATTTTTAAATGAAAAAAAATATTTCTTCCTCCTTGATTCCACATTCCACATTCCTCGAGAAATTGAAAAGTGCTGAAAAATAAAGATTTATTTATATTTTTTTCCTCCCTCATTAGATTCTTAAGTAGGGACATCCAAGAAACAAGCAATCAAAAAAAGTCTGGCCTTAGGGTATTTAAGTTTGAAATATCCCCTAATATTTGTGAGCAGTGTATATTTTTGTATGTAACATTTATGCTTTGATTTTTATATGAAATAATTTTGAATAAAACATTTTTATATGTACATATACGTAATTTTGATATTCAGATATTCATTTGATATTTTGATATTCAAGATATTCACTCATCAGCCACCTGGTCAACTGCTTGTATCTAATCAGCCAATCAAATGGCAGCAACTCAATACATGTACACAGGTCCAAGACGACCTGCTGTATTTCAAACCGAGCTTGGGAAACAAAGCAATTCAAGATACATTAAATGTGCTGTGGTTGTTTGGGCTAGATGGGATGGTCTGAAGAATTCAGAAACTGCTGATCTAGATTTTGCTGATGCCAAAGGTCAGAGGAGAATGGCCAGACTGTAACTCAAATTACCACTCATTACAGCTCAGCATGGTCACCTGAGGGTATATTTCATACAGGCTCACCAAAGCTGGTATTAGCAATGTGAAATTAATGACTTGGCCGATGAGTGTTTAATACATGCTTTTTACATACAGTTAAAATATAATGCAAAGTAATCTGTGAATATAAAAAATAGAGCAAATTAATTATTTACATTGCATTCTATGACAAGTCGTGTGTGTTTCCTTGACCAGTCATCAGTAAAGCAAAGGGTTTTTTGGTTTTTTGTAAAATGCTAAGCATGATGGTTAATACTTGTTCATGTTAAGCACCTGGGTTCATATTATTTCTGAAGTGTTTCTGATATCTTTA
This sequence comes from Parotocinclus haroldoi, assembly GCA_034779995.1. Lineage (NCBI taxonomy): Eukaryota > Metazoa > Chordata > Actinopteri > Siluriformes > Loricariidae > Parotocinclus > Parotocinclus haroldoi. Next base: position 11,616 of record JAUZST010007389.1, on the reverse strand, counting down.
AAATGATAGCTGCTGTGTGATCAAAAGCATATAAGAACAGTACAAAACATTATAAAAGGCACAGAATACAACAGATGGTATGCATAAAATTAGTGTCGTTCCTCCACAATCTGTAAATGACAGGTAATGAAACGAGGAAGTTATTGCTTTTGCATCCGACCGAAGCTCGTCACAGGGACCTAGATTTTAGGGATGCTACACAAATTTATGGACAAGGGATAAAATGGGTTGAATGTACTGTTTGCAATTTTACTCTCGTCACAACAACTTCACAGTACAAGGGTAATGCCAATGTCAAAAACACCTTAAAGTTTCTACTGGAGATGCACCGATTTTCTTGACTGATTCTTTTTTGAAACATATGACTAGTCCAGTCTGATTTTCATTCAGTCTAACAATTATGACAGCATACAGAATTTTTTTTGTACATTTTAAATTCATTGTCAAAGAAAGATAGAAATTGCTACTGGCATTAAGCGTTAATCTCTTTGCCTTTGCTAGCTTGCTCTAAAAAGCACCCATGCTGAACTACTCCCTCGTTAGTATCCCTACTCCCTCATTAGTAATGCGCTATATAGAGAAAGACTATTTAGTAGCACTCAAAACACAATGAAACTGAACACTCATAGCGAAGAGGGATCATGTCAGCATTTTACTGAATAAAATGAAGTAAAAGTACTGTGCGGTTTGTGTAAATGAGAAAACTGGCCAAATCGGTCACCAACAAATTGATGGGTGCATCTCTAGTTCCTCTAGAAATGTCTGTGCGTCTCTTGATTAATGCTCTTTTTGTTTTAGACCACTCATACCTGACTCCAATGTTCTTGTGCATTTATGTTTAGTCTTCAGTGCAGTATCTGTCCTCTATGTTGTCTGCACAACCATTCAGATTCATTTCCTTGAGCCTGTCAATAAATTCTTGCAAAAGAGGGCGGGGCAGGACGCTTTTACCACAGCTGCTGCTGCCAATCCAAACCATAAGCATCTGGAACTGAGCTTCAGAGTAGCCCCGGTTATCTTGCAATGCCCTATCAATATCCTGTTCAGAGACGTTTAGGCGACGCACCAGTTCCTTAAAGCGACTGATAGGGACCATTTCCAGCACAAAGTAGATAAAGTCATTAACTATAAAAAAAAAAGAAATGGAGAAGGTGAGCTGTGCATGCGACAAAATTAAAATGGTAACAATAGGAATATATTACATTTGATTTGATCAATACAGAGAAATGTATGAATACACATTGCATATTGCAGAGTATCTTCAGAATTGCACAGCCTGTTTATGAGTCTATAAATAGTAACATTATTTTCTTTGAATGGAGGTGAGACAACAGAGGTGTGACAACAGCGGGTGCGGAACGGATAATTTGAACCTCACTACTAAGCCCCCCCTCCAAAGATGTTTATAACAGCTGTTTTAAAAAAAGGCTGTTTGCATTTCAAAAGACAATACACACCCTGGACACTGTTGGTTTCCCCCCTCCCCTCCAACATGAGATTCCTACAGTTAAAAACAATGACAAACCCTTGTATACCTTTGTACCTGTACTATGCTGCCTGAGAGAGGAGTCTACTCTAAATTTCACTGTTTTAACTTTGTTTATAACATTGTTTCCTCAGCAACAATAAATCTATTCTATTCTAGTCTATTCTATTCTTTTAAAGAAACAATATTCAAAATATGATAATAAATTAAATAAGGTGACGTGGCACTACAGTGGTTAGTGCCCTAGCCTTATAGCGCCAGTGTGTCACGATTCACAATCCACAAATTGTGTCTGGAGTTGGAATGACTATTCATGTGGACTACCTATGGGTTCTCCAGATTACTCAGACATTCATCAGGTCAGTTTCACATTTTACAACAGAGCTTTACACACACCTAGGCTCACAGCCCCAACTGAGGAAGTGTAGGGTAATAGTAGGCAAACTGGTATGGAATATGATACGGAGGAAAGGGACTGAACCATCTTGAGCAGCCTAGATTTTACACTATATAGACAAAAGTTTGTCTGTGCCCCTCTAAATTATTGAGCTCTGCCATTCTAGCAACATTCACTTGTAACACATTAATTATTTCACGCATTCATTTATTGTCTGCGCAAGTGTGGCATTTGGGGGCAAAAACTTGCCTGTTACCTTGCAAAAAGATTCTTGATCCACTTTCTTTGGACTTTAGAAGGGTCAACTTGACACCTCAATGAAGCTGCCAGATGCTGCTATTGCTCAATCGTAAGAGCAGGTCACACTAAATACGTACCACTGTAGCCTATAAAAGTTGTTATTTTCTGATTTTTGTTGTCAGCTTTTAGACTGAATCCAAATTGTCTGGTTGTGTTCTAAACAGAGACTGAGAAATAATTCGACTTGGTCATTATTCCAATGCTAAAACAATGTTATATCTAATCTACTGGCTACAGTGCACAGCACTATAAAACTATAGTGTATATATAGTAATCAAAATTAAAACGTATGGGTGTATGTTTGGCAATGAATTGATATATGAGACCCTGAATTGGATTAAGTATGTATGAAAATGAATCAATAATTAAATGACAAAAGGCAGTTATAAACTCATTGAAAAACCACTTGGGGTTGTCTACTCATGAGTCAACTGTTTCTCTGTTTCCCTGAACACCATAAACATGTTTAGCCTGTTCTAGTGATGACACACAATATGCAGTGTATATTCATACATTCTTACCTAAAGTCCTCACACAAAATCTCATTCAAGAATTAATATGACTAAAATCTAAACTAAACCTAAAGCAATTTGGAATTCATCTAAAACGACATATAAAAATGCATAATCTAATATGAAACAAGACATACTCTTAATCTCTTTGGGGACACAATCCGGCAGAACTGTCTTCGGCTGAAGTAATAATGGGGGTGCTTCATCGATCAGGCTGTGTGTACATGGGTAGGTCACAATCTGTAAAGGTCAGATATAAAAAACATTAGACAACTGTTTTCTTAACCAACAGTTTAGCAACTTTCTAATGTGTAATCACTGTTTAAAAGCTGAACTCAGCATTGGAGAAAATGAAACGCAATTAAATATGTGCAAATGTCTGGCCATCCTGGCAGCCAATTTTCACACTACATACCTCCAAATATTATTTGTGACCCCTAACAGTATTTCTATTCATCTCTCCACCTCGTCCTCCATCACTTTTTCTACATAATTGTAGTTTGAGGTCTTCTCTTTAAGATCGACCTGCACATCTTAATAACTATCAATTATGGAAACTGTGTAGTCCATATAGCCCATTCCAAAATCTTAATGTTTTATTTCGAAAGATTTTTAAAGGTTTTGCATCATTGGGTTGTAATATACTTGGCAGAGGATCGGGTGAAATCACTTCTTATTCTTAGTTTACTGCGGACCTTTTGGTTTCAGGGAAGGGACAGTGTGAATATAATCTTATGTATAATCTTATGATAATCTTGTGGCAAGGATTTCCCATGGAGTGGTGTTTACCACTGATACATTGGGGCAAATTTGGAAAACATCAGTTCCCTGCCTTAATGGAAGTGAATCCTGAAGATAATGTTTCAAAAAATATAGACTCACCCATTTAGAAATGCCTGATTGCAACAAAAAAAAGTGATTAGACACACAAGAGGGTGTAAAAGTCTGGGATCTGACAACGGTTACGTTAGAGTATGGAGGCCTTTTGGTCAGCTCTTCAGTCGTGCTTTTGCTGTGGAGTGACACAATGCCCCAACATCCGGTGTAATGAGTTGGAGAACCATAGCATGCAACAGTCAGTCACCCCTAGTACTGATATGAGGGGAAACATGTGCAGGACATCCTGAAGCCACATGTGTTGGTTCTGATGACAGGGCTATCACACTGGCATTTTTTCAGCACTACAATTATCACCCACACACGGCAAGGGTTTCCCAGGAATGTCTCGACGAGACTGCAACACTTTCTTGGCCTGCTTAGACACCAGATATATCACCAACTGAACATTAACAGGACCCTCTGGGAGTCCAGCTTCGGAAAACTACATGCCTAGCTGTGGGTAAATGTGTCATAGAGGTGTGCCCAGCAGTCAACAATCTCTCACCAACATATACACTACCCAAAAGCCTCTAAGAACCTTTTTGTAGAGCAGTCAAGAAAGTACTTTTACGCCCTCTTGTGGCAAGACCCGGAGCCTAATCCGACCACACCTTTAATGATTTACATACCTGTCAGAATATCAGACAGAACTGCAAGTCGAATTTGCAGCAATTCCACGTTTATATCTGGGTGCTTTTATTATATTTATTTATAGCATATTTGGTCAGTGCAGTACCTTTTCTTTCTTTTCTGGGTCAGGTGACTCAGGTGATTGACTTAACAGAGCTGGCTTCCTCTTCTTAGATTCTTTGTGTCTGAATATCTTATACCACACAAGTGATATAAGACCGACAATGATAATCAAAGTCACCACAACCAGCAAAACCAAAAGGACCAATGGTAGCATGTGACCTAAGGATTAAAAACACTCTTATCAGTGACACAAGCTTTGGTACAAAGTGTTAGTTATGACTAGTCTATGCATACTAGGGGTGTAATGACACACTCCGCTTAATTTAGATTGTTTTGTTTCAAACTGTATGCAATTCAAAACAATGCGCATTTTCTTGAAGGAGTTTCTTAATGAATATGCTGTAAAAAAGGTGTAGCATCAATATTTCTAAAATAAATGAGTTACGTTTTTTTTATTTGGGTAGAACAGCTCAAAATATTTTGTACCTTTCTTGCATACAGCTTTAAACAAACAACTCTTAAGTCTGCTGCAATTAAGAGAAATTAGGAGTTTTAAACGCATAACCTCTGGAGTTCAAAAAACACAGTTGCATTAGATTAGACATTAAACAGACCACGTGACATCATCAATCCCCCATGAAGCACATTGTGACATTTTTGCATCATTACACCCCTAACACATGAATCAGCACTCAAGTTAGGCTTGCTAGGGACACATATGCACCATGTGCTGTTGTAGGCTAATTTCAACTGTACAGTGTTAGAATTTTCCTCTCTAATTGACACAAGAGTAGTGGATGCAAACCTTGTGTAGTTTGCAAAGTAGATCTTTGAGTCTCGGGGGTCGAGCTAGGGCAGAGGTGTCTACAGTCAGGATGTGCGCTGCAGCTAAAGAAGAAAAACACACACTTAAGAATTTCTCTTCTTACAAATCAGTGTTAACTAGATCTGAATTTCCTCAAGCAAATAACATTAATACTGGCAACCTGTGGCCAGATGCACGTGCATGCGGATTGGTCCTAACAAAAGTTACCTGACTATCAAATGCATTATATATGAGTGGTGTACATCTGTTTTTCCTACTAGATTTTTTCTTTAATCTGGCCATGTGTTTGATTGATAGTGGCTATAGTTATAGTGTAACAGAAGCTTAATATCACAGACAAAATTTAATAAAGAATGGATATGGATATAACCATATACAACAAAATATAAAACAACAATTAAAAACGTCTTGTGATTCATAAAATACTGAAGACTATTATTATCTATTTTGTTTAATAATTTGGTTTATATTTATTTATTTACATTTTATTAATAATTTGTTATTGATTTAAATCATTTACCTAATTTTGCTATAATTTAATTTACTTTTAAGTATTTATTTAATTAACATTTAGGCCACCCCTGGAGGATGGGTCCCCTGTTGAGTCTTTGTCCTCCCAAGGTTTCTTCCTACCCCTTTCAGGGAGTTTTTCCTTTCCTTTCCACCCTAGGCTTGCTCAACTTGGGATTGGCCTTATAAGATTTTATAATATTATAAAGCTGCTTTGAGACAATGCTCCACTGTAAAAAAGTGCTATTGAAATAAAACTGAATTCAACTGAATTGAAGACGGAGAGAGCTAGATGTGCTAATCATATTTCTGCATTAGTTTCAAATTATACCTGAGGATACAGTACTCACTTCATAATCGTACATCGATGACAGGTTCTTGAGTCCACGCGGTAATGATCATCTCTACAACCACACACGCGGTTCCTGTTGTCAGTACCTGATCAAAACATGAGCCATTTTAAGTGAAATATAATGCAAACATGAGAGTGATAGAACTGTACAACAACGCAATTTTTTTTTACATTCTCCCAAAGCATCTCTCAGGCATGTATTAATATATACAGTGATGCTTAAATGCTTGACTCCTCTAAAATGTTCCTTATTTCTGTATAAATAAGATTTACAACTTCGCAAGTGTTACACATAGAAAGTGGATGAAAAGAAACCAATTAAACAAGATTAGACAACAGTATAAAACGTGGTCAGTTAGTTATAAGTTCAAGAAAATTATCCATTACATATATTACATAGTTGTTTTTTCATCAGGTTGAAAAGGATTACAAAACTATCTCTAAATTCCACCAATCCACAGTCAGACAGTCAGGAAATTTAAGTCCAGTAATTAAAATAAAATTGAAAGTTTTTAGCCTGAGAATTTTTTTTTAAATAAATTTTATATATATATTTTATATATATATTATATAATATATTATATATATTTATTTTTTTTACAAAACCATATGCCACATGTTGTAGAACTACAAAGTGCATGTATATGGTAAGTGGAGCTGCCAAAATGGACAACAAATGTGCCAACAAGAAGGTGTATCTAATAATGTGGCCAGTGGGTGTATGAGGTGACAAAGGGTTCAAATTCACTTAGACATTCTTCATCATGGGAAAGACAATAGAGTACATGATTCAAAAACTGACCTCCAACGGTGTTGTGGGAGAAGATTCAATGATGTTAAATGATTTAATGGCAAAGGGTGATCTGACAAGAATATAAATGTAAACATGGCAATTATTGTATCATGTTTGGTTTTGTTAGAAATTCTCAGCCTAAATGTAACAGAGCCCCGGAAGTATCAAGGTGGGAAAAAAGGTTTTAGAAACTTTTTGTTCCCTCAATTTTTTATCTGTTCCTTCAATTAATTAATCCGTTCCCTAAATCTTACAATTAATTCCCTAAATTTAATAATTTGTTGCCTTCATTTAATAATTTGGGAGAACAAATATTACCCAACTGAGGAAATGGATTATGCAATTGAGAGAAAGAAACTGAAAGATTTTCAGATTCAGACTAAGCTAAACTACTACTCTTCATTACCAGGCATACTAATAACTGAGGAGCAAACATTGTTTAGTGGTCTTAAGTGGTATGTTTAGAGTCACATTAGTCACTCAGGCAAAGAAAAACAACCAGAAAAAATGAAGGAATGCAGGAAGGAAGGAAGGACAGACAGATTAACTAGAGAAAGGCTTACATGGAATGGTCTGTCTTTCTCCAACTCCACACTTTTTACAGGGTTTACAATTCCATGTGATCTCATCGATGTAGTCCTTGTAGTATTCTGGACGACAGCCACACACTGTATTTTTGTCATGTTTACATTCCTTTATCTCAACAGCATCTGAAAAGCAGATATGAGAAAAGGACAAAATGAGTCACCCTAGTTTAAAGTGCAACGTGGTACTGTAGGAAACTGACATATTTACACACTAAGGTGTGCTTAAAATGATATTTACAATCCTGGTTGCATGTATCACACTTAAAACAGTTTCTGTAGTAGTTCATGGTGTCCATATAAGTTCCAAGACTGCATTTATCACATTGGGACCTTTGGCCCTCTCCTGGGCACTCTTTCGTCAGCCTGAATCCTGTACACAGGGAAGCAGAGGGTAAGGCACACACTGTTCTGGATACGAATTTCAGATTGGTGAGTGATAATTTTTAAATCAGCTCTATTTTTTTTATGTTTTTAAACTTCCCACCCTTATACTAAAAGATGAAGCCAAGCATTCAGATAGGACAATCACCAAAGCATTCACTGCATGATCACATTATTAAGAGACATGTTACATGTTTACTATGTACTTATGTCCTCTAATCAAATTTCATTGGTACATAACTGGGCAGTATGTAAAAATTATGCAGTCTTCAGACAGGGACATGGTTATTGACTCATAATGCTTGCTAGATGGCGCCAAATAACTCGTTTACGGGGCCATAGTTTGCCCTACGTTTCATCAAGAGCCATGTAGTTTCACCATATCGTCTCCATGGCAACTCTGGTAACCATTCGTTTGCAGTTTATAATCAGTGTGGTGAGGTTGTTTACATTAGAACACTTGTTTTTCCATCTTACAGCATAATGATCAGATTAATTCTTTATTTTTATGGCAACTACGTTTCAAAGGTATATAGTACAGGCACATTGTAAGCCCTACTAGTTTTTGAGTGGATTAGTGCATGAGAAGTAGGCTGTTTTAGTCCCGTATTTGTTCCTGTTTGTGCAAATATTCCATATATTCCGTGACTTATTTCTTCTCTTCTTGCCCGTTCTCTTATGATTTGTAGGAAACATTAAACCATGAGTAGCATATCTGAGCTATTAAATGAAGAATGGTTTGATTCTTTCGATATTAGAAGATTTGCTGAACATTGTATGTCGATACTGTACCTGGTGAACATCTGTCACAGCAGAACCCAGCTTTACTTCGGTACTCATTTTCTTTACATTGCACTGCGAGCTTGGTGTTGTTCAGTCCCTCTGTGGCACCTGTTTGACTTATAATAAAAGCCTAGGGGGCAACACAACATATTGGAAGATTAAAAAACAAAATATGCACAACCACAAATCATAAAAAGCAGGGACAGTATGAAAATTGAAACAAAAAAATGCATTTCACTGATGACAGCATGAACCCAAGATGATTTGTTTTGTCTGTTAACTTCATTTAATTTTGTTAATATCCATTCATTCCTACATTTCAGGAAGGCAGGCCAGTCCATCACCCATACCCTTCCCCATTTCTTCTGTATTTTCTTGTTGAAAAATGCATGGACGTCCTTAGAAAAGATGTTGCCTTGAAAGCAGCATTTGTTGCTCTAAACTTTTAATGTACTTTTTTGCATTAATGCTGCCATGGCAAACGTTTACTGTGCACTGAAACAACCCCATATCATACCAGACCATGACTTTTGGACTTGTTGCTGATGGTCCATTTCACCTTTCATCTTCTGAAAAAAGAGCTGGTATACTGATTTGTCAGACCACATCACACATTTTCACTGTGTGACAGTCCACCCCAGATGCCCCTGAGCCTGAACATGAGGCTTCTTTTTTTACACAATAAAGTTTTAAGTGACATATTTGAATGTAACCCCATATTGTAGTGCTTGACAGAGGTATATCAGTTATCGGTGTATGCTGGTTCTTGTTGTAGTGCTGTCTATCTTTGGTATATGTGATCATCCTTTAAACCAAAACACTATTGTTTCATAGCCAACACTTATTCATAGATCTGTTCAGATTCTCTTTCACTGCTTTTTGTTGCATGTTGATTAATGACAAGAACACATTAATATGGGATAGAATGCATGAATAATATTCAAATATATTTCTCTTGTAAGACATTCTCTTGTGAACATTAACCGGTGTGAGAGTCCTTTAGTTTCTTAGAAGTTACCCTGGCTTTTTTTGTGACCTTGTGGGACTATTACATGCATTGCTCTTAAACTCCTGGAAGGAGTAACAGTAGTCTTGAATTTCCAACATCTGTATATCTGTCTGAACTGTGGGTGGTTTAGAGATGGTTTGTGATTTTCTCAATGAATCTCTCGCTCATTCACCCTTCATTGTGTGACTGAAAACACCTGACGTTTTTGCCACCCACATACATGCAAAACAAGATCATTTCGTCGATAAACTTTTGCCTCATTTGCTTAATTTGGGTTATTTTTGTCTACTTTTAGGACACGGTAAAAATATGATCATGTTTTGGGCCAAGTTATGCAAAAAAACCTGAAAAAAAGAGTCTAAAAGAAACCACTGTACCACTGTAGATATGTTCGATGCAACATGAAACATGATTCGTTACAGTAAATTGTGACTGGATTTTAGTTTTGGCTCTTGTTGTTCATAAGGCAGTGTTTGAATCTGACTTAAAAAAACATCCCAATTTATCTATGGTACAGTTTTGCAGATAAAAAGATGTCTCAATCCTATTTTCTAGTTTGTTAATTGTCACCAGTAACTGATATTACTCTTAGCATGCACCACTAATCAGGACACTCTGACAACCAGGCTAATTTATTGTTCTAAGAACATATACACTCGTCGGCAACTTTATTGGGTACACCTCCTTGTTGCTAATCCTAATCCTTTTTTACCACTGTACTTTAGGTTGTGTGGTCAGGGTCCCCATAGATCAGGAGGTACTATTTTTGTGGTGGACAATTCTCAGCACGGCAAAGACACTGATCCACTCATACCAGCGCAACACACTAACACCATGACCACATCAGTGTCACTGTAGTGGTGCAAACTGTCCAGAACCCAAACAGTAACTGATTGTTCATGGTCCTGATGGTCTGTAATTTGAGCAACTATTGAGTGCATCTATATGGTTATTGGAACTCATAACAGACAATAAATGTAGAAATACGTAGGTGCTAAAATGTCCATTTTAAACTAAAAGTGGTGTGGGGTTCTGTTGTACCCAGACAAATACATCTCCCTCTTGGCCCTGTGTACCCTTAGTTGTGGGGTTTGCATTTCTTTTAAGAGTGATAAAGCACTTCTTACCAACAGTAGCCACATCAAGGGCGTGTATTTGTTGTTCGTCCATGTTCTTGCGTACTGTGATGTATCCATTCTGCCATAAACGGACACTCACTCTCACTCCATTACTCTTGACAAGAGAAAGAACAGGGATCTTAACAACACCATTATCACCAACAAATCAACCCGACTGTTCGTTAAATAACAATTCAATTCAAATCTTTTATTGAAACGAATAAGTGGCAAAAGAAAAACTAAAAAAAAAAAGTCGAGCAACTTCCTTTTTTGTCACACGGTGTTGTGCGAGCGAGCGTTTCTGTGGAAAAGGGGGCTGAACCGCAGCAATAAGCACAGTAAAATAATAATAACCAGTAGTTTAAAATACGCGAGTACTTTTTTTCTTGTACCGTATCTGCTCCTGGCGCTACAACCAAACCGCGAACTTTATAAAACGCCGTCTGTTTTTCCACTTTTTTTTTACTTTCTATATCTGCTAGCCGCCCACAGCACTGATACTGATCTAGTTTCCGTCACAGGGTGAAGCCAGCTTACAGTCCACAAAAAGTTCACTTCTAACTTTACCTGCACTCAGGGACCTCCACAGCACAAGCTCTGTCATTGCCAGCCGGACGCGAGACCGTCGAAAACGTTTATTTAAAATTGAAAAAGCAAAGAATCTCAGTCTAGAGCATTTCCTCCTTCGGCATTGAGAAATCGAAAGGCAGGCTCTGACTAGAAATGGTCTACGTCACACCCCGCTCCACCTCGTGCTGTCCGTGCTTCTGTCAAAGATTTTCATTTACATTTACAGTATTTAGCAGACGCCCTTATCCAGAGAGACTTACAAAGATGCTTTAAGACATCAGTAACATACCCCATTCTTAATAATCAGGAATCTAAACAACAGTGCACTTCTGAAACTGTAAAGGTTGTGTGAGTTTTGTTATTGTTGTTTTAAATGATGAGAGAGAGGGAGGGAGAGAGAGAAAGAGAAGGGTGGGTGTT
>JAUZST010007388.1:0-14209 GCA_034779995.1 Parotocinclus haroldoi | reverse complement strand
TCCACTTGTTGCAACAGCTCTCCAAGGTGTGATCACTCCTTTTTACCTGCATACTAACGAGCAGATTTAATCTGATGTAGGTGTTAGTGTTTGTAATGAAAATTTGCAGGGTGATTCCATAATTTTGTCCCTCAGAATTGAGTGATTCCATAAATTATTCCCTGTGCTTGTTCTAAAAATCTAACTGTTACTGGCTACCATAATTATTTTTCTTGACTTATTTTAGTGTTTCTTAAAGCCAGAAAGTTGCCATTTGAAAAGCCTTTAGTTTTTTGTCATATCTGTGATCTGCTTTGTTTCCTACAAAATTAAACAACTGAAGGAACATCCTCAGAGACTGGTGATTCCAACATTTTGCCAGGGGTTGTAGCAGAAGCCTCTAAACAGAAAAAAACACATCAAAGCCTGTCTAGACTTTGCCCTAAAAAGCACCTAAAGGACTCTCAGACAGTTAAAAAGACGATTTCTTGGTCTTGTAAGCGTCATGTCTGGAAAAAAAACACAGGCACTGCTTTCTGTCACCTTTCTAATCCTGTTCCTGCAGTAAAGTATGGGAGGAGGCATCATCATGCTCTGAAGGTGTTTTCCAGCGGCTGGGACAGGGAGACGGGTCAGGTTCACTTTCCAATAAGACCATAATGGAGGACAACTCACTGAAAATTGCTGTTCAATTAACCTCCCCATGCAACATGACTGCGCTTAAGAGGATCTGCAGAGGAGAATGGCAGAAGATCCCCAAAATTAGCTAAGCAAACCATGTGGCATCAAATCCAAGAAGAGGTTGTTATAGCAGAGGTGCTTATAAAGTGATTTAATAAGTTCTATGGAATAAACTCCCCACTTTAGTTCGAGATTCAGACACTCTCCAAGTTTTTAGGTCTAGGCTAAAAACATTCTTATTTACTCAGGCTTTTGGTTAGATTTAGACTGGGACGCATGGCTCGGGTTTGGCTCTTACCTCTTAGCTGTGTTTCCTTCTCGTTCTTCCCCTTCTAGCTATGCTGCTATAGTAGTGCTGCCGGAGTTTCATGCTGCACCTGGCATCAGTAATTATTAATAGACTCTGTGCTCCTAACCCATAAGTAACTACATTTGATGTTCCGGTACCAGTTCCAGCACCACACACATAGACGTTCCTTCACCCCAGCATCACTCTAGTGGTCTTCATCAACAGAACCCAGTCCCACCAGAGTGCAGGAACTCCCTCCATCATTTAGTTATTAGGAGACGATGTGCCTCCAATAGCTTACCGCTAAGGACTCATTATCTCCTTGGGCCACCCATGGAGGTCAGGTCCCGAATTTGAGTCTTGGTTCCTCCCAAGGTTTCTTCCTTCTACATTCTGGGACTTTTTCCTTGCCACTGTCGCCCTAGGCTTGCTCAGTTTGGGATTGGCCTTTTAAGAGAATTTAATGTTATAAAGCTGCTTTGAGACAATGCTCCGTGGTAAAAAGCGCTATGGAAATAAATTTGAATTGACTTGACAGTCTTATCGTGTACAGTCCTAGCCGCTAAGGGCTATGGAACCTAAACACTTTACTTCCTGGTTAAAAGAAAAAAACCTTGACCATGGCACCACCATAAAATGAATGGTGGTTAAATAAGATAAGGGAATCTGCTACATGACTGGTGACAGGTTTTGGGCATCAAGAGATCATGTACTGTATGTGCAAAGGCAACAAACTCTTCCATCTGATCTGAAGTGCGAAAAGCTAGAGTAGCAGAAGTGCTTTATAAGTACTGAGGAAAGATGAAAACGAACATCTAAGGAAAACATGTTAACTGAAAACGACGGTTAAAAGGAAAGATCAAGTATGTAGGCTTGGATTACTGTACGAGTTGTACATCAGTGAGGGTGCCTGCTACGTGACTAAGACTGATGACAGGATTTTGGGCACCCAAAGGTGTGAACTTAACAGATTCTTCCATCTGGACTGAAGTGATAAAGGTGGTTTTGGAAGGAAGGTTTCACAACACCCAGGAAACCCAAACAATAGCTAGTGTACCTACTTCACTGATCATGGGACGCCATGGGGACTGCACAGGGAGCTAAACAATGCTGAAACGGAAACCTGAACATTGCCTACTCATCTGGACCTTTTCTTTCACATCATACGGATGATGTGGGTACATACAGAGAGAGTCAAAAGTCACAGGACAGGTCATGTGCTGAGTTGTGGACCGTTGTTGAGGTTTCTTGGTCGGTCGCGGTTCTTCAGACGATCGCTACGTTTCTGGTCGTCCACAGTCCCGGTTTCTCTGAATTTGGTTATGAGTGATGTAACAGTGCTGTGTGAAATTGGTGATCTTTCTGGCTGTCGGTTGTTGAAGTCTGTTGCTATGATACGGCAATTCCATCTTCAGTTACCGGTGATGAACACAAGTTTTGAAATTTCTTGTGAAACACAAAAGACATTACAAATCTGATTTCAGCAATCGATTGCTGACACAATTCGGGTCCTCTTCCCACTGGAAAAACCTGCCCTGGATCCAATATGGCGGCTTTCAAGATAGGCCCCCTTACCCATAACTTGCTGGGGTATTCATATATGTTCTTTTCCCCGTTTGTTTCTGAAGCAGTGTGTCCTGTGACTTTTGACTCCCCCTGTAAATACTGTATACAGATGTTGGCTTGCTGTCTTCTTGCCTCTTAAGTGTGATCAGTCAGGTTTGTCGGTCGTTGGGGGGATGTTACCTTCTAGTTCTTCCCTTTTTAGCTATAATACTTTAGGTAGTGCTGCTGGAGTCTCATGCTACACTTGCACAAACGAGACTCTGTTCTTAACATCACTCACTACATATTCTGCTTTCTCTCCGAACTCTTTTTTTCCGGTACCAGTTCCCATCCTCAGATGTTATTCTGGTTCCAGCTGCAGATCCACTCCTTCGTTTTAGTATACAATATAATAGTACACGTATACTATATTATAATATTGCATTATCTTTCATTTACTATAGTTTATATATCATTATATGAAACTTCTTAATTAGGTAACTCACATTTTTACAGATCTCACGTGTCTTCCAGGCTGCCCAATGAGGTTTGGTCCCTCTGTGAGTCCGAAGTTTCTTCCATATTACAATTAAAGAGTTTTTTTTCCCTTGCCACTGTCACCCTAGTCTCGCTCATTTAGGGCTTTGGGCCTAGATATTTGCAAAGCCCATTTGAGACGATGCTCTGTTATTTGAAAAAATAGAAATCCGTTTGATTTTGTATTGACTTTTATGCTCTTGGCTCATTTTAGTGCCGGGTTAAAGGGGTCACCAAAACAAAGTGCCTGAAAAAAGGCTCTTTTATCAAGCTAGTGCTCCACAAGACGTCTTAACTGCTGATATAAATTAATTGTATTATATTGTCAGGCCTTTTTTCTCTTTTGTCTGGAGAATCTCAGTGATTCATCTTCAGACTTTAGACGAACCACGTCAGCAACCCAGACAGATTAATAGGCTTTAATGGGGATATTTTCCCCTGACTGCTTAGCGTCGCTGAACTTTTAAGTATTTCTGCGGTTTTCACTGTTATGCATAAAGGTACGTACAGGAGCTGATGGATTTAAGGATGATGATTTGCTTTTAGTGCAGCTTGAAAAGCAGAAGGTGATATTGTAGCACCGGGGATCTGCAGACTCATTCCCCAAAGTGCATGATCAATAAGACAGAGGTGGGCATTAGAAGGGCGAGGTAGCAGGGTGTCTGGCCAATCTGAAGCTGCTGGCGCTCGGTCTGGCTCCTCGGTGCGGAGCTGGACGCAGGAGACACATGCTCTTGCATTTATCACCCACACTTTGCAAATGAAGTTGGCAGGGTTTGGACACTCGCTATCGCCGTCTGATTTATGGGCCCTGCGGCGACACGTGCATTACGAATATCAGTTTCGCCGCACGCCGATATAAATGCCCAAGTCGCCTCCAGCCAAAATGTGCCAACTACTGTATACATTACGCATTATTTGCATAAGTGGTGCGAGCGCGCGCATAGCGTGTCCAGAACAAAACAGTCAAATCCATTATATGTCTGCAAACAAACAATGAGATTAAGATTCACTTTTGCCATCGATTTGTGTGATTTGGTTTTTGCCCTCTGTGTGTAAACAGTTTGTAGGTCAGTTTACTCTGACATTGGGCTTCTGTTTTTTTTATAAAGTCACTTAGAAATATTTTTCTTCCTTAGCTTAGCTTTCTCCACTTCCATATTGTTGTGCTTTTTCTGAATTCCAGACAGTCCAAATTTGTTTCTTTGCTCCCCCCCCAGCCCCACCTACATTTTCAGTCTTCCTGGTTTTTTTTTACTGCATTGACCATCTTTCTTTCTTTTTTTTCCTGACATTCAGCATGCCATGTTTTTCGGGGGATTTTCTGTTTGTGGGCAATTCCCTTCTGTCAATCTCTTTTTTCTTTCCTCCATTCTTTCTTTCTTTCTTTCTTTTTCCTTTCTTCGTTTCTTTCTTTCTTTCAATTCAATTCAAATTTATTTCTACAGCGCTTTTTACAGCGGAGCGTTGTCTTTACAATCAATGAAAGCAGCTTTTCAATATTATATGCTCCTAAAAAGGCCAATCTCAAGTTGAGCAAGCCTAGGATGACAGTGGAAAGGAAAAACCCTGACAGTAAAAGGAAGAAACCTTGGGAGGAGCAAGACTCAAAAAGGGGACCCGTCTTCCATGAGTGTTTTTTTTTTGGTTGTTGTTGCATGGCTGGATTTTATCATTCCAAATTTAGAAGGACACTCCTGAAATGGCCAGTGTAAGAGAACATTCATGTGTTGGCTGATTGGTGTCTCTCAACGGATCTAAACTCCAAACGAGGTCATTAAATGTTCTTTAATTATGGTACATGATTAAAATATATTAGCAGATTATGCCACTACTGGGCAGTTATGTATAAACAAGTCATAGTTCGACTTCCTGCATTAAACACTGTTTGTTGTACACCTATAGATTTATTCTTCTAATATAAAATACTAGCCAATTATAATTTTAAAAAGGCAGCTGTGTAGATTTTGCATGCTTGGTCCTCTGGTCCCAAAACTCACAAACCCATCTTTAGTCTGTTTTGCTCCAGCATCACGCAGCTTAATACGATATGAGACAATTCACCATTATTTTTCTTTCTTTGTCTTTTTCCTCTTTCTTTCTTTCTTTCTTTTGTTCTTTCTTTCTTTCTTTCTTTCTTTCTTTCTCTTCTTCTTCTCTTCTCTCCATTTGTTTACTGGTCTTTTTTATCGTTATCTTCATTTCTTTCTTATTATTTACCTTCTTTCATTCCAGTTTCTTGCTTCCCAGTTTTTCCTTCTTTTTGTGTTCGTAGTTCTTTGAGTTTTTGCTCTCTCTATATTCCTGCAAGTTGTTTATGTTCGATCTCTAAACTTAGCAGCTATACATTCTTTTTCTATTCTTCTTCTTCTTCTTCTTCTTATTATTATTATTATTATTAATAATTTTATTTATTAACTAGTGAAATGGATACTCTCACAGGCACCAGGTTGCCTGCCCTTTTTTTTTTTGTTCTTTGCTTCTTTGGTGCTTGTTTCCATAGAACTGTTATTTTAAACTGCTACTTTTTGTGAGATCTGGCAACCCCGGTTAGAATCATTTATGCATGCTCCAAAGTCTACAACAGTGGAGGGTCAGTGCCCACATGCTTATGGCCATGTTGTGTCTTTTGCGCTATTCAAGGCTTAGAAGAAAACCTTTACCAGACCAAGGAGCCTCATTTTCTGCATCACTGTGGTGAGAGTGGAGTGTGAAATAACCCCCCTTTAGGTGTCAAAATAATAGTGGTGCAGAGTGGAGGTGGAACTGAGCTGACACTTTCTGAAACATGGGCCGGCAGAACAGTTCAGCTCTGTGGTCAGATTACATTGTCACAAACATTCAACTCAGATCTGATTGGAAAGTGAATAAGCAGCTCTGGATGAGCAGCATGGCTCCCGTGTTCGTTTGGAGCAAAGAGGAACTCAGCAGCTTCCTCCCTCGCTTTGTTCTTTCATTCATTTGTTAGCCATCTTTACGTTCTCCTCTTGCCTTTCCTTTCCTTCTTTCTTTATTGCTTGATAGCTTCATCATTTTATCTTTCTCGCATTATTTTTCTTTCATTTCTTCGTCGTTTGTCTTCCATCTTTATTTATTTTCTTTCTTTCTTTCTTTCCTATTTTTCCTCCTCGAGCATTTCGATGCTGAACCCATATTAATTCATTAAAGCTAATCAAATAATTCAGACGTGTTTAGCCCCGCCTCTAGCTTTACGATCTGGCCGTGTGGTGCTATTAAATATTGCAGTATGAAAATGCTGCAAAAACTCTATTGATCCACAAGAAAAAAAAAACAAATTAGCCTTAAAATTGTAGACACCGAGTTATTGGGGGACTGTGGTAGCCTAGTGGTTAAGGTGCTGGATTATGGACCAGAAGCTCCAGGGTTCAAATCCCATCTCTGCCTCAGTTGGGTCCCTGAGCAAGACCCTTAACCCACCATTGCTTGGATTGTAAGACTGTAGTAATTGTAAGTTGCTCTGGATAAGGACATCTGCTAAATGATATAAAGTGTGGTGGCCTATTGGCTAAAGTAGCTTTTGAACATAACATAACATGTTAAGTCATACACTAATGATGGAAAAGCCCTGGCTCTCTGTTGGCATCTCAAATATGTCTAAAGAAGTTGATCAGGGTTCTCCATCGAAGTTGACAAACCATTCTCTTTATGACTTTTCAGAGCAATGAAAGCAATGGAATCCATTCTACTCTCAGTGTTGGTCCATGGAGATTCCTGGACTTCATGTTTCGCGGTATGAACCTGTTAGCAATAAGAGTGACTGAAAAAAACCTCTACAAAACATGTATCTATTCTTCTTCCCACATGAAGCGTATTGGCTTTGAAAACTTCCCTGTACTGATTGAATCAGCCCAATTCCAATATTCAATTCAATTCAATTGTATTGTATTTGTTTAGAGCTTTTTACAGTAGACGATGTCACAAAGCAGCGTTACATTGATATATAAACAATTGTCACAAATTGGATTCTATTGACCCTGATGAGCGAGCCAAATGGCGACAGTGGAAAGGAAAAACTCCCTGAGATTAAGAGGAAGAAACCTTGAGAGGAACCAGACTCAGAAAGGAAACCCATCCTCATTTGGGCAATAAACACAATTGACATTATACATTCAAAGATTTAAATATGTAACATGTGTATGTAGAGATGGAGCATCTTCGGCATGGCTGGTCGTTCCGTCTGGTCTCATCTCCCACAGCAGAGTCGCCACCGGAGCGAGAACCTCGGCAGAAAGAGGAAATGAATTAGACATGATCTTTGGTACCTTTAACATATAAAGGACTTAAACTGGAACCAGAACTACAGGCCGAATACTTGACTAAACAAATAAGTCTTGAGCCTAGATTTAAACATTGAGACTGTGTCAGAGTTGTGAGTATTTATCAGAAGACTGTTAGATAATTTGAAGGCTTTATATACAAACATAATATATACTGCTCACTAAACCTAGGGGAAACTGGAACTTCCCATAATGGAATTTTGAAATGTCTGCTAATTTTTGCTACCAGTGCAGGCTGAAGAAAGCCTGGGAAAGTCACAGGGCACACAATGCTGCTGTTGTTGCACCTGTCATCGAACCCATATTTGGGGTCCTGAAGCATACACTGTGGCTCTTTTGTTGTTTGCGAAAAATGTTTCTGTCTGACCTTAGGGCTGACATTTTGTTATTAACTTTGTGAGGTAGTAACATCATGATGCCTTTATGAACATTGTGGCTTTGTTTATAGTCCAGTGTCACTAACTGTGTTGTGTATTGGTTATTATAGCAATTCAGTAACTTCATTACAACAAGAGGCCAAGAAAAGGTGCTAGTATTAAAGATCAAGCCTATTTTGTCTAGGCTGTTGTTATGGAACAGGGCTAACGGCTGCTTTTGCGAAACCATAGACGTCAGTTCATTTGCAGCTTGTTTTATAGTGATTTTGCACACTCATTTGTTGTGGAGAATTAGATGATGACATGAAACTGCTCCCTCACCAACACTTCCGATTGTTAAACCTTTGTAGGACTGGTTTGTTTGCATTCCTGCTTGGGCTTTCCGTGTAAAAATGAAAGAGCTGTTTACAACATGGTGAACAGAAGCATATCAAACTGGACTAGAGTGCCACGTATTGACTGCTCAGTAGGGTGTATGATCACCCAAGAGTGGCAAAACACACTGACAGTGATGGGGAATGGACAGGATCAGATTGTCCAGCAGTTCTTGTGGGATCTTTATATACACTCATTTTTGTCAGCAGTGTATAAACGGGGAGTCCCTGTATAATATGGTCTTCGGTCAACATCCAGATGACCCCTAGTGTGTGTGTGTGTGTGTGTATGTGTATGTATATGTATATATATATATATATAGTGGGGTGCCATGTTGTATTGTTCGCGATAATACAGGTTGTATTTTTTAAACGATATAAAACATCCATATCGTGATTATTCTGATGTGTTTACGTAATGCATTTCTATGGGCGTCCATCCAGTACGTGACTCATCGGAAGAGCACAGATATGTCAGAAAGTAGTTCTGCAGTGGAGGGGTTTGTTACAAAAAGGGGAGCGATTTCAGTAGTGTGGAGGTGGTTTTGGTACAAAATGTCACACGTACAACAAACTACAGTAATATGTAATCTATGCAAAAGGTCTGCAACAACAAAAGGGGGAAACGCATCTAATCTGTTTCACCACATCAATCAGAAGCACGCAGAGTACGACGAAATGCCGCGACGTGATGTATATTAAAGTATAAAATCTATTTTTTTGTCAACATAACTTTTCGGATTTCCTGACCTTTGATAAAAGCATAAATCCTCCCATGTCTCGCTGACCTGCTTTGCGTATATGTGTACGTGTGTGTGTACGTGTGTGTGTACGTGTGCGTGTACGTGTGCGTGTGCGTGTGCGTGTGCGTGTGCGTGTACGTGTGCGTGCAATATATAAATATATGTGTGTATACATAATGTAAAACAATACACAATGTCCTCCAAAAATATAGATCTATTTTTTTACATTATTTTTTGGAGAACATTGTGTATTGTTTTATATTATTTATCTAATACAATGACAATAAGTAATCTGCATGATCTGAAATATGATACTGGTCCAAGACTGTAATCTACTGGCATTTCACACAGTGTAAACAAAGTGATTGTGGTGTACGTTAAGGTTGTGCCCTGTATTCACATTGCAAACTTTTCAAGTCACATGAATTTCATGGCTTCAGACTCGACTCCACAAATCAAAAACACTTTGGCTCGACTTTCACTTTAATGTCAGTGTTTGGATTGGATTTTAAGTCTCAACGATTTATTTCTGCAATGATAAATAATACCTAATGTTTCTGTGTAGTTCAGGCTTATTTCATGTATCAGGGTAACTGGTAATACTTCCACATACGTCCCTTGACTAATGGGTGCTTACATTTTCTCTAGTTCTTCAGTGTAACTGCTGATGTGAACATCTGATAGTGTTATATTAGAGAGCTGCTCAGGGGACTGAATAAGATGACATCATCTTTTGAACACTTAAATTATGTCATACTCATTGGGGAAAGAATTTTCAGCCCATAACGCATCATTAACACGTGACCCCTTGGAGGTTTGTTCCGGTAAGAGTTTGTACTGTATTAAGTCTAATAAGAACTCCCTTATTTCACCCTGTTAGACCCTGAATGTGATTGTTTGTGTCCCTACCCTCTAACAGCGGTCACATGATCATCCCTTAGTGTCACCATGACTCTGTGTTGCTTACCAGCAGTCAAAGGATTGTGTGACTCGTTTAAATCAGAGAGGTTTATTATCTGCTGGGCGTGGCACTGTGAGTGATGTTTACCATACATGATGGGATACAGCAAAAGCGCATAAGGCTGACGAAAATGTTGGACCGACAAGTTGCCGCTGAACCACAAAGATCAAATTTAGGAGCAATTCTAGGACCCAAGCCTTAATGAGAACATTTTGGCATTTGGACAAAAAAAAATGTTTTGTCATTTTGAACTATCATTCCAACGCTTGTGAAGTACAGAGAAAGTGGATCGTACCATATACGAGGGGTGACTGATGTATTTGCGTTGTTAAGATACTATGTTTAAACCATAATGTTTCAACCTTATCAGAGACAAATGTCCTCCTAAAGAAACAATGTCTTTTTATTCGAATTTTTAAGGGTACAGCGACTCAGTTTAGAGGTGTTTAAACTCAAGTTAAAGGGGCTAGACATGCCTATGAGTAAGTTAACTGTGAATTAATGTCCCATTTTAAAAACTAATTTACATAGTTGACTGTAAGAAATGAAACTTTTAGACTGTCGGGTGGAAATATGATTTAAGTAATGAACTAATTAAAGGTTTATTCTATTAAATGCAGTATATAGAGACATGACTTGAATGCTAATGAGTTTTCCGCTGTCCAGACAATTATTACATTGTTATTACATATTTCATTAGCGACCGTCTAACATCTGTTCTTAATTGTTTAACTGCGCAGCGATTAAGGTGAACTGCCACGGTTTCTGCGGGGTGAGCAGTAAAGTCAACGACACAGACTGGGTTGAGGAGGAGCAGTACTTCAACAGCTCTTTATCAGTGGCAGATAAAGGTAACTCTCACAATCAAATCATCCTGCGTTTGGCAAACATAGAGATGAATCCTGAGTTCCTTTGAGAATGGGATTCTCTTATTTATTATGCGTTCGATTTTAATCTTTCCACTGGCTCTAAAATGAAGAGAGATTGAAAAAGTTTGTCTGAGTGAGTTTGGGATTTCTGATCAGCTCCATAAGAGAATAAATCTTGAGGCAGGACATGGACAACTGTGTCGCATAATCAGCCTTCTGCTGTGTGGGTATAGAAATTCACTTCAATTCAATTCCTGTATTAGAAAGGGTTGTACAGTACAATGATACACTATTAGGCTAAATCTCCAGTGCAGTTACTGTATGGGAATGGACAATGGACAATGGACAGTCTGTGTGTTGTTTAGGTAATGGGTGATAAGACTGGGGTCACCAGTTTAACAGCACAGGGAAAAAAGCTGTTCTAAACCTCCTTCCGGATGGCATGGGTTGGAACAGGAAGTGGCTGGAGTGAGTTGGGTCAGAGGAGATGCTGAAGGCCTTCCTCAGACATCTCTTGTTGTAGAGTCGCATGGAGGGAGGGCAGATTCGGTGCTGTACCAAGCAAAGCTTTAGCGTGACTGGGTAGTGCTGGGGACAAAGACAGACTTTTTGAAGTCTGTGGATCGTACCATATACGAGGGGTGACTGATGTATTTGCGTTGTTAAGATACTATGTTTAAACCATAATGTTTCAACCTTATCAGAGACAAATGTCCTCCTAAAGAAACAATGTCTTTTTATTCGAATTTTTAAGGGTACAGCGACTCAGTTTAGAGGTGTTTAAACTCAAGTTAAAGGGGCTAGACATGGACAAAGACAGACTTTTTGAAGCAATGCATTACCTTTCTACATCTGCAGTATATTTGCTAGGGGTGTAACGATCCATTGGGTTTCACAAATGGGACACTGCACGTCACTGACGAGTTGGATTTTTGCATTCTCGTTATTGGGCCACGTCATTTTCTGAAATCATACATTATGATTTTATTACATACATTATACTTTTTTATCGTGATCTCAGTGGACTGAAGGTCAGGAAAAACATTGTTATAAGTATATATTTTCGATTGTTGTTCTTTTGAAATGAATGTTTTCACTTGGTTAATTAAGACACACTGCTCACACAAATGAGGGGATATTTCAAAATGAAGAGGATCCCACAAGAACTACTGGATAAATCTGATCCTGTCCATGCCCCATCACTGTCAGTGTGTTTTGGCACTCTTGGGTGACCGTACGCCCTACTGAACGGTCAATGCGGGGGCACTCTCGTCCAGTTTAGCATGCTTCTGTTCACCCCATGAATATATCACCTGTTACCCAATCATAGTAATTGACTTTGCATCTCATTTGCCTAATCAAACAACTTTCTTTGACTTTTCGTTTGCTTTTCTGATTATCTTGTTTAATGAAATGAAATCAAAATCTTCTTTTTTAATTGGTGCATATTCATTTTGACATATAACCTAATTTTTGTGAGCAATCTGTAGAAGCTACAACAGAGCATTTCTTTACAATTTTAAACCGAATGTTTCTAGTCATTTTTTTTATTTCAGCGGACTAAAGTTGAGGGGTTTTTTTTTAAAGTAAATGTGCACTGTTTTCTATAGTTTACACTCGTGAGCGTGAACTAGGTATCGTGAAGCAAATCCAATTGCGGGCTTCAAACTGTGGTGTGTTGTTTCTAAACAATGCTTATTATATTATATACTTATTATACTTCATCACTTCCAGTGCTAGAACCTGCTCTTTTTTTTCCCAACCACTGATTTGTATTTCCTTTTCCAGGCACTTTGAAGCAGGGTGAACACACATTCCCTTTCAAGTTTCTCATACCAGGTAAGTTTACACAACAACACAAACACAGAGCTACCTGTTTTTCTGCATTTTTACACTGACACACTTAACACATGCACTCAGTTTGTTTACCTTGGCAGCAGTAGCTAGGCTCCAGCGGGAAACTGTTCGTGGATAAATATTATGAGGATTACCTAAGGACCTGGTGAATACGATCATACAAAAGTTGGAACACCCCGGTCAAATGACATGTTTTGCTAATTTTCGGAATAAGAAAAGATTCATGTTTATGTTGTACCACTACAATACACAAACATAAAAATGTCATTTTTAAGCATGGGTCCGGTAATGCATACATCAGTGGTCCAATAATGTTAATATCCTTATTATTACGTATGGTGCAGCCTTAGTTTAGTAAAGACGTGGCATCAGTGTGAACAGACTGAATGGTGAGCAATGTTTTCATAAGATAGACCATCGTAAAACGGGGAGTCCCTGGTCTTCGGTCAACATCCAGATGGCATAAAGCACAATTTCAAAGAACATGTAGTAGACAGTTAATAATACTCTTTCACAAATCGAACATATTTTGGTGTTTGAGACAGACATGTTTCGAGGTAATCTGTTGTTTTGATATAAGGGCACAAAAAAGTTTCATGAATTCTTTAAATTTGATCATTTATATGTACATTTGTGTCTTGTGTTAAATCCTAGCTATCCTGTGGTAATTTCTACATGGCTTTTGGTAGCGAATTCTAAACAGTCTACCACTGTCTCATTCACCACTGTTTTCCAGTTTATGACCATCCCTTAAATGTTAAAACGTTCGAATGACCTGTTTCTCCGTTCAGCCACAGCCCCAACATCATACGAAGGTGTTTATGGAAAGATTTCGTACAGCATCAAGGCGTTTGTCGACACGCCACGCTTTTCAAAAGACTACAGGACCGAGAAACCCTTCTACATGCTGAGTAACCTTAACCTCAACAAAGTGCCGGATATATATGTTAGTATGCTGAGTGTTATTACCGTAGTCGTAACATTCTGGACTGTGCAGTTGTGTGTATTGATCTCATTGTGGTCTTTGACTAAACAGGAGCCGAACACAGCGGATGTAACTAAAAACTTCACGTATAATCTGGTAAAGAATGGGACGGTGGTGCTGAAAGCTAAAACGGACATGCGCGGCTACATTTCAGGCGAGGTCATCAAAGTGTTTGCAGAGATCGACAACCAGTCTGGCAAATCAACAGGCCACGTGGTTGCTAGACTAGTTCAGGTAACTGAAATCCTCACGGTTTTTGGTCCACCTCGAATTCGATTCTCAGTGCATTTTTACTAGAAATATTTGCTCAGTGATTCATGGTTCACAATTATAATAGAATCAGTACTCAGTGATTCAGTGATTCATGGTTCACAATTATAATAGAATCAGTACTCAGTGATTCATGATTCACAATAGAAGTAGAATCAGTACTCAGTGATTCAGTGATTCATGGTTCACAATTATAATAGAATCAGTACTCAGTGATTCAGTGATTCATGATTCACAATAGAAATAGAATCAGTACTCAGTGATTCATGATTCACAATAGAAATAGAATCAGTACTCAGTGATTCAGTGATTCATGATTCACAATAGAAATAGAATCAGTACTCAGTGATTCATGATTCACAATAGAAATAGAATCAGTACTCAGTGATTCAGTGATTCATGATTCACAATAGAAATAGAATCAGTACTCAGTGATTCATGATT
>JAUZST010007387.1:0-14210 GCA_034779995.1 Parotocinclus haroldoi | reverse complement strand
CTTAAAAGGTCCTTAACTTTCAGCTGCTTACCCTGTTTTTTCCTGATAAGGGTCAAGCACATGGGTCCATCTCCCGAAAAAATAGGATGTGGGTATATATGTGCCTTAGATGGGCGCCAGGTTATCACAGTGCGAGGCGTGTTGCAATTACAGTACCTGTGGAGGATCTCCTTTCTGGACCCTCCCTCCTTCAGACGCTTCAGACGTCTGCATAATTGTTCTCAACACAGTCAGAATGAACCTAGGTCCCTCTGCTGGTGAGCTAGCATATATTGTTTACTGCGCCCCTGAGCGCCTAGTTGCATGTATTGTACTTAATAAAACGACCCATTGACTTCCCACTGATAAAAAATTAAGATTTGTGAGAATTAATTGTGGCGTATTTTCTCATATCACCTCTTTTGTTCATCTTTCTCAGGTTGCTGGTGCCTCCCACTGTTCATCACTACCAGTCGATTCACTTGCTAATACTAATGATTGTCACATCCCATTAAAAACATCCTGTTCTTCAGTCACCCTTTTCTGTAATGCAAAGGCTTGATTATGCTGAAACAAACGTCTTCGCTAACTAAAGCCATTTGGTTGACTGGTTAAAACACAGGAAAACCTACACATTTATTTTGAAGTAAATATACTCGTATACGATGTGATAGAATTAGAGCTGAGTGTAGAAATACATTAGTCAGATAAAGTCAACAAAGTTAGAGGCTGCTCAGCCCTGGACCTTCTTGCTGTGAGGTGATATGGTTCCTCTTAGGCTATGCTAGGTGGGATAGAGACCATCTTTCGACAGCCATTTGGTGACTGCCACAAAGGCCAGATTGGTAGAGTGCTGCATTGATGGTTGACCTTCTGGAAGATTCTTTTATTTGCACATTGGATCTTTGGAGTTTAGACAGAATGGCCATTAAGTTCTTGGTCATCTCTCTTATCAAGGCCCTTCTCCCTTGATTAATTAGTTTGGTGGGGCGGCCAGATCTAGGAGTTCTGGTTGTTCCAAACTTCTTCCATTTAGGAATTATGAAGGTCCTTGCACGCTTTCAGTGGAGCATAATGTTTTTTTAGTCTTCTCCAGATCTGTGCACAATCTGCGCAGCTCTACAAACAGTTTTTCTTTGCAAAAAAATCTTTTATTAAAAAATCCATTATTATGAGGTATTGAGAGTTTCCAAATGATTTTTATAATCATTGTATACTAGTTAATGAGGGTCCTTCATATTTAAATACTGAATTCAATTAATCGATTCATTTGTGAACATCTAAAACGGCACAGAAGAAAATGGATGTCGGTAATTCAAGGATAACAGAAAATAAATCTTGCTGCATCATATACAAATACAAAATGTTTAAATATATACATCTAATTTAAAAAAACCTCAAACATTTATAGAAACAAGTTTAAGCTTTTTATTCTTCTATGTACCTTTTGTAAAGCCGAGTAGCATCAATGGATAGCGTATGTAAATAGAGCATTGTCGTGTCCAATCACTGACCGGAATCCAGAATACGTGTGGAAATTTACGCTTAAGTTCAGCCAATGAGAACTTGAGTTTACAACTGTATGTGGGTTTTATGGGTGGGATCTGTTTATATTGGGCCAATCAGAAAATGACTGAGTGTGGGCGGTATAAAGAAGAAGGTTTAATGTTCTGTGCGCGCTCCCGGTGCCTCTAACAATTCATACGGTGAAATGGCGGAGACAGGAGACAGGATGGAGGTGAGTGAACCAAGCGCAAAGACCAACGGCCCGGTGAGGAACAACTATGATGCTTTATTTTTAATATTGTATTGGTTATTCGTGATATCTGAGGCGCGTTAACGTGTTTTACCAACCAGTGCGATAATTGCGTAGCTCGGTCACATCCATGATGGAGCTTCATCCATTTTAGCCAGCTTAGCCATTGTAACTAATTCTGAACTTGAATAAATAATTGCGTTTACAGACCAAAGTGACTCGACCTAAAACGTCGTTTCGCGATTTGCCTGGGAACAGTTAGACGTTTTCTTGTACGTGTTTAATTTCTCGCTGAATCACACTAGCCAGCTAAGAGACCGCATGGGATTTATTTTAGAACCCACTCGTATTCCGGTACGCACCGCCTCCTTTTTCATGCTATTGGCTCCTACCATAGCGCTTGCTGTTCTCTGGTTGGATTCTGCAGCGCTGGATAAAAGGCGGCTGTATGTGAGCCAATCCTAGTACAGTGAGCGGATGTTGTCCCTAAACGGGTGTAGAATATTGAACGCGTGGGTCTTGACTCACCGGCTAAATTACATTTTAATATATTTATGCTTAAAACGCTACCAAATGTTTCGGCATTTATTGAGACGAGATGAGAACATCGAGAGGACGTTTTAGTTATCAGGTTGCTGCACGTTGTTAGCTAGGATGCTATTGCTAATTGTAATGAAGCTGATCACATGGTTGAGATCCTGTATGATGAGTTTCTGAGACGTGAAAGGACAGTGGAAGTAAAATGCAGTTTTATACAGGGCATTTCCAGTGGTGAAAAATGATAAACATTCAATATACATTAATTGGTGCTACTTGTATATAACGATGGATCACCAATTAAAGGTGCGGTTTGCAACTTATGGATGTAGTCAAAGCACAAAAGATGCTGGATCTATAGAGGGGTTATGAGGGACTTAACTCCTTAGACCTAAGGACAACAGAGTCTGTTACCTTAACTGCTACTCCTCCATAGCTCGAGTGCCTGTAACACATGAAAGGAAAAGTATACTCAGAACGACATTCACTCTTTCAGAATTACTAAGCTCTTTAAGACTCGGACTCTGTGCATTATACAGTGTGCAAAAGTTTGAACCCACCTTTATATGAGAGGGAACCCAATTTATCAATGGTGCATCCTCTTAAATATAATGCAACCTGAAAGTGCAGATAAAAACTGAAAGACAAACCGGCTTCTATAGGCTGCACTGGCAAGTATGTAGTGTGCACTCCCCTTACACTTACATCTGGCAGCTTTATCATTATTGCCAAGTTGACCTTTTAGGTTCTTAAGCTTGATCAGTAGTGGCCTTTTTGGAAGGTTAGCAGACAAAAACCAATAGGTGAAAATGCTCATTTATGCTAATGCTCAGAAAGATTGGAATGAACGTCCGGTGCAAAAGCGGATTGTGAGACTGATCAAAGTTTGAATTTTTGGGTTCCTTCATTATCAGTACTTTGTTGTTGTTAAAATAACACATGGCTTTGGTTCAGAACGGGCCATTTAAAAAGTACATCTAAAGAAAGTTGAGATGCTGAGATGCTGCCATTTGGTGTCTTTAGTATTTTATGATCCTTTACGTAGAAGTGCAATGAATTTGTGGTCATGGACTATTTATGTTCGAAGGCGGGGAGAGATTTTTGTATAGGATCAAGGAAAAATGAGACTAGTCAGAGGGAGGAGAAGAGCGCACAGATGGTGAAAGAGCATCTACACACTCGGTCACTAAATGGGAGCTCCTTCAGTTTGGAAAAGAGGAAATAAACAGCACAAACTTTGACTGTTTGGGATTACTCGATTTCTAAAGCCTTCAATTATCTGTAACCACTATTTATGTGACAAATCAATTAAAAACTGCAAAAAAAGTGACTTGAAATGATCCTTGTGTGAGCATGTGTGCAAGCAAATAATTAACGGACTTCCTTTTGTTTCCAGGTGTCACAGGGAGAGAGCTCTGAGAAGCCTGCTGCTGAGGACATGACATCCAAGGATTACTACTTTGATTCATATGCTCACTTTGGCATCCATGAGGTTAGTGTGTGTGTGTGTGTGTGTGTGTAACCCTGGTCTCTGGCTCTTGACCACAGCTTGCTGGATAAAACAGATCAGTCTTTGTTGAGAAGCCTCATGGCCTTTGTGTTCTTGCAGGAGATGCTTAAGGATGAAGTGCGGACTCTGACGTACAGGAACTCGATGTTTCACAACAAGCATCTGTTTAAGGATAAAGTAGTCCTGGACGTGGGTAGTGGGACGGGCATCCTGTGCATGTTTGCTGCCAAGGCCGGTGCCAAGAAAGTTATTGGGGTGAGTGGCTTCTGAGAACCTGCTGTGAAGGCGATTTGAAATCTCAGTACGGAGTACAAAATATATTAATGAACCCTGTGGTTTGTCTGATTTTTCAGATTGAGTGCAGCAGCATATCAGACTACGCTGTGAAGATCGTCAAGGCCAATAAGCTCGATCACAGTAAGTCCTTCCTTCGATGTACAACTTGAACTTCTAAAAGGGTGACATGACACCTCACGACTTGACATAATAAAGCAAACAATGGGTTAAAATATGTGAGCAGCACATTTTTCATGTAGTGAGCAAGGAAATGGTGATTTAAGTTACCACACAAGATCTATTTCTTATTACTTATGTCATTTGGCACACTTCCTTATCTAGTGACATACAGTTTATATTCTTTCAATCAGTTGTCGTTTAAGGGCCATGTTCAAGGACCCAACAGTGGCAGTTTGTTAGAGGTGGGATTTGAACCCTGGACCCTTTAGTCCAGTGTCTTAACCACTAGACTTTCACAATCCCTCCTGTTATTACATATTAAGTCGTAAACACTCAAAAGGTGCTTTTAAAAAAAAAAAAAACGGGGTGATCTGGCTTCCTCCCACATCTCAAAGAAAAATATATTAGTTATGGAATACTGGGGGGAAAGGTCCCTTAACGCAGAATTTCTTTGTTTCAGTTGTGACCATTATTAAGGGAAAGGTGGAGGAGGTGGAGCTTCCAGTGGAGCAAGTAGATATTATCATCTCCGAGTGGATGGGTTACTGCCTCTTCTATGAGTCCATGCTCAATACAGTCATCTATGCCAGAGACAAGTGGCTGGTGAGGGCCTGTTTTATTGTCCCTGCACTCTCCATTGTCCAAGTCCCAATCTAAAATTTCTGTTCCTGTTTTTTTTCTTTCCTCAGAAACCTGATGGGCTCATATTCCCTGATCGAGCCACCCTGTACGTCACGGCTATTGAGGATCGACAGTACAAGGACTACAAAATCCACTGTGAGTTTGTGCTTGCAATTTAATGCCGTGTTTGCCAGTGATTTGAGACGTCGCTCTGGGATGATTTGTTTCCATGTGGATTTAAAAGCTTATTTTCTGTGACAGGGTGGGAGAACGTGTATGGCTTTGACATGTCCTGCATTAAGGAGGTGGCTATCAAGGAACCTCTGGTTGATGTTGTGGACCCCAAGCAGCTTGTCACCAGCTCTTGTCTCATTAAGGTAATTTGTGGTTACACTGCTCTGTACTATCTACTAAGCAGCGTGTAATAGGAGGGGAGGCCAAACATGGTGATCGTTCGGGAAACGCGCTCGTCTACTCCTTGAGGTGATCTGTGCCAATCCAGGCCGCCATAGCCTTGGCACTCAAAATGTGGGTTTGGGCCAAGGTCCAAAGTGTTCAAGTGAAATTCAGTCATATTTATTTATGTAGTGCAGAATTATCTCAAAGCAGCATGAAATTGTCTTCTGAAGCTAAAGTCCAAATCGTACAATCCTGGGGTAACGTGAACATGACGAATGCACTTTAAAACATACAGCGGTTTCAAATAAATAAAACATGTATGATCTTAAATCTGACCAGTCAAAAGCTTAGCATAAGCAAAATGGTCTTTGGTTAATTCCTAATAAGGTGGGTGATTATGGTAACAAGATTTCACAAGTGATTATGCAAAATGTGCTGCACTTCATTCATTTAAGCACTTACAAGATCCTCGATATAAAAAAACAAATTGATCGCAATACAATAAAATTGTCATATTGCTGACTCCTAATTGGAATTATTAATTGCAGTCTCGTATGGTACTTTTTCTTCCCTCTTGTTGTTTTAATCTGAGCTGAGCCTGTTTAACATTAACCTAAA
Organism: Parotocinclus haroldoi; assembly: GCA_034779995.1. Classification (NCBI taxonomy): domain Eukaryota; kingdom Metazoa; phylum Chordata; class Actinopteri; order Siluriformes; family Loricariidae; genus Parotocinclus; species Parotocinclus haroldoi. The sequence goes on along the minus strand of JAUZST010007387.1, from coordinate 8,334 downwards.
TCTCTGTTAGGAGGTGGACATCTATACGGTCAAGATCGAGGACCTGTCCTTTACGTCGCCCTTCTGCCTGCAGGTGAAGAGGAACGATTACATCCACGCCCTGGTCACCTACTTCAACATCGAGTTCACGCGCTGCCACAAGAGGACTGGCTTCTCCACCAGTGAGTCACTCCAGGATTTTCATAGCAGCAGAGCCACAGATGATTAATCCGGCTTTGTTTGAATTTCAGTTGATTGTTTTTCATTACTTTGTAATACATGCATAATATTTACACTACAGGTTAGGAACTGGGCTTTTTATGTCTTAATCAAGATGATTCATTTTATCCCCACCAGGTCCCGAGTCTCCCTACACTCACTGGAAGCAGACAGTGTTTTATCTGGATGACTATCTGACAGTGAAAACGGGAGAGGAGATCTTTGGAACCATAAGCATGAAACCCAATGTTAAGAATAACGTAAGTACTTTATGCTTTGTTTTCAGGATACTAAGTCCCTTTAGTGGTGTTTCTAAATCTGTGGTCCCTGAAGGTGGACTATACAATTGTTACTTAAAAAAAAAAAAAGTCCTATCACTCTTTCACTGGCTCCCAGTTACTTTGTGTTTTATAAAAAATAATTATCCTCACATTCAAAGCGCCATGGTTTAGGTCCCTTGTATTTGGTGATCCTCGTCTCACATTATGCTCCATCACATGCGTTGCAGTTTTGGATTCTAATCTACTTGCTGTTCCCAGGTTTAGGCTGTCCCCCCCCCCACACTCTTTATGAGGACTTTCGCTTGGGAAAGGTGCTATATTAGTTCAACCTATTATTATTATTATTATTATTGGATGAGTTCGTTTACTGTTGGGGGGGGGGAGGGAGAACTAAAGTATCACTGTCAACCCCAGACCAGCCCCTATTGGAACATGGGGTAAATAGGGGTGTAACACATTGTGATGTGTCATTACATTGTGTGTTACATTGTCATGTAACCTACTGTCAAAGTATTCATATTAAGGAGAAGAGTAATAACATTTAATAACTGGTTTTTAAAGTTTTTTTTAATGCAATATAAAACCAGGATTTGCATGAAGTTAAGGATTTGGTTGTGTGTTACTAATGAGCTACAGTAATCACAATGTCCTTGAAAGTCCCCACAAGGATAGCAGGATGATGTATAACGATGAGGATACATTTATTTATAATAACGCTTTTTGCAGTGGTGCATTCATCTCAAAGCAGCTTTACAATATTTTAATTGCGCAAGCCTAGGGCAACAGTGGAAAGGAAAATCTCCGTGAATGTTGAAGGAAGAAACCTTGGGAGGAGCGACATTATTATTGTTGTTGTTACTACTACTATTAGTGGTAGTAGTAATGAAATGGTTACATTTGTATTAATAGTAAAATGAGTAAATGATTAAAATTAACTAATGTAGAAATCTGAGAGGGTAGCTTTGTGTTGCCTCACAGCAAGTGGAGTGGTTCAGATCCTGTCATGCTTGTCCTCCTGATGTCTGTGAGGGTACTTCAGTTCCCTCCCAATGACTTGCTTTAGGCTGAATTGATTGCATGTCCTCGTCTAGCTTCAAAGCAAAATCTGCCATTAAATTGACCCTTGACGGTAATGTTAAATCCCAATTAAAAAATCCCAGTATATAATCATACTGTCTGGACGATGCAGTAACTGCCCTTTGGCTTAATGATTGTTTCTTTTACAGAGAGACCTCGACTTCACTGTTGACATCGACTTCAAGGGTCAGCTCTGTGAGATGTCCAAGACCTCAGAGTACAGGATGCGTTAGATCATCATCAGTAGCGTGTGTGGTGGGGTAGGGGGCGGTGACTTCAGAGGGAGCTCGGTGCATGTTTTGCGTGTGACCTCGTTAATTTTAGTGGATCACTGATACCTCTCGGCTTTTATACGGACACTTTACGTTTGTGAGCGACGACTGCGCCTGGACGAGGAAGCTGGGCGTGGCGTTTTTATTCCGCTACAGTTTCGTCACGTTTCTTTTACCTGGTTTGGCCTCTGCTTGGTGAGAAGCGTCGAGGTGCACACGCACAAATCTGCACTGCCTCCCTCTCGCCTGTACGTAGTGTTCATGTTCAGCCATGGCAACCCGTTGTGCCGTCATGAATCCTGATGATACGGCCACACATCTGTCCTTTTTTTTTTGTTTTTTTTTGTTGTTGTTGTTGTAATGTTTAGTTCTTTAAGAGAAGAGCCTCCTCTGATGGTTTGCTTGCCCCTGTTTGTCAGCATGTCTCTGTTTAAGGGGCAAAAGCGAGTCAGTCATTGGTGTATTTTTGAAATTCCATTTGATAGTCCCATCATAAGTGTCTTGTTATGAATTCAGGTTGCGGTTACATTCCTGGTTCTCTTTGGCGCGAAGCAGAACGTGCCGTACTTCTGGCTTTTTCTTTTTTTAAAACATTTTGCATCTCGAAGCGAAGAGACCCCAGGATGGACGCACCTGTCCTCTGGCCGAAATTCAACCCGCCCGTTTCATTTGGTGTCCTGCCACTGTTGGACCCATGTCCACTGATGAACAGCTGATCTGCCTGGTTTGTCTGCAGCTGTTTCTGCTGTGAGCACTTAACCTTTGTGGATGGTTTGTGAATTAGACACTGGCCCATTCTGTAAAAATCTGATTACGTCTACTTCTGGGCTTGAGAATTTTCCCATATGGCTAAAATGGTTGCGTGAAGCACCAATTATTTGGCCATCGAACCAGTGTTAGATTTTTCATTTGAGAATTCATTGTTGTTCTGGGGCTGGGCTTAACATCTAAACTACCCGTCCTTAGTTTTAACATGGATAGTTAGTTACCAGTTTGTTTGTCACTGGTCTGGGCTGTAACTGACTAGGATTGTCCATTAGTATGTGTATTCAACTTTTCTGCTTTTTTTAATAAAAGAATAAAATTAGGAAGAGAACTGCCTCAGTTTCCTAATTGTGTACACTTGAAACAGTTGCTTTGCCCACGGTTTGATGTTTTCTTGATTTAGCAATTTTACCTTAAAGAAATTTGACCTTCATAATATCCTAATTTATTTTATTAATTTTTTTTTTAGAAAACCCATACAAACTGCACATGAATACAAGTTTAAACGGAACAAAGTGACTCCCTGCAGTTAAAAGAAAGGGTCCCTGCTGAAAATGTGCTGTGCTGCTTTGAGCTTGTCTGGTTGTGCCCTCTGGTGTTCAAAAATGCATTTGCATTAAATGGTGTAAACAAGCAAAAACAATTTGCATCGTTATGCCTTTATTTGTGGTTTTTGGCTCTGGATAGTAGGAAAGCAATACAAATCTGGTAATTTAGCAGCTGCTCTTATCTTGAGTGCCTTAAAACAATAACCGGTAAAGGTTTCTGCTCAAGAGCCCAGTTTTGGCATCTTGGCAGTGCTTGGACTTGGAACCTAACTCCTTTCATTCCTGAATTAATTTTACTGAAGCATGGTTTTTCTGTGCTGAGTTTATGATCATCAAAATTTGTCGTGTAAAACAGGTTTTTGTGGTAAAGTTTTGTAGCTCGACTCTATTTGGCATTAAAAAGGTTAAGTGCTGTTCCACCATAATACAGTTTAATTAGGCTTGAGCTCAATCCGCTTTTCTACAGAAATATACTGCTCACAAATTAGGGAATATTTCATTAAGAATATCCCCTAATTTCTATGAGCAGTATATTTCAGGCAGCGCTATAACTCTTTGAAGGAATTTTCAACTTCGTATTTTTTAAATACATTTTTGAGGTAGTTGGTTTAGTTTGTCACAAGAGGGCGCACAACGATGCGGAGCCGCACTGGCGGAGCCAGCCGGTCAAGGAACGTGTTATCAATGCATAAACCAGTATCTCTGTTGATTAATTTGTCTAAATTAGTCAAGAGCATGTTTAGTATTTTTATACTAACTTTAAGTACTCCTAGTCAAATGAATTATTTTCTATGATTGATGAGTCGATGGAAGATGTGTTCATCAAACACCTCTGCTTATAGAAAATGATTAATTATCCTGGAATATACGGGATCTTTTTGCACCAGAGACAAAATTAGAGTTAAAAGCCTCAGTAACATAAACCAAGTTTCACTATGCATTACAGTTTATTGACAGTTTGGTGTTTTGATTATTACATTTATGAAGAAAAGATAAAGAAAAACACCTCAGTACTTCCATAAATACACTGAAGGCATCCAAAGTGCAAATACAAGCCCTATAGCCAGCAAAACGAGCGATCGATAGTTTTCTCACTCCTCTCTAAGTCCATTTGTTTATCATCAGCAGATATACTACTCACAAAAAATAGGGGATATTTCATTTTGAAATATCCCCTATTTTTTTGTCCCCTGACAGTATTTGCTGTATTTCTTTTTTAAGATCACAGGAAAAGGTTTACACCTGCCCTGCTCTGACTAGATTATTCAAGTATGAAAGGCATCACAAAGCTTAGAGCTTTTAAAGGAACATTCAGAGTCAAACAGCTGTCTACATTTCCATCTTCCTCTAGCACATCTCAGGCAGCATCTTAGATGCTCGGCACCGGAGGACTTTGAGGAAACTGTCAATCTTGTGGGAGTCTCTACGGAAACAGGACAGGAGAAAATGGAAGTTGACCAGGCGAGAGATGTTGTCTTGGCCAAGGTCGTTAGTGTAGAAGGGCAGCATGAACAGAGACTCGGACGATGGACCCAACTGTGGTGGCAAAGAGGGAGAAAAGGCAAAGGCTTGCAATGAATTGGTAAGAAATAGATCCTGGACATTATATTAGGCATGGACGGGAACTGGTGTAAAGTCTTTGACTGTATTGTCCTATTTGGAACATAAGAAAATGTGAATGGACAGGGACAGTACCCACATATATGGAGGGATGACTAGAAGTTATCAAAACTGGGGCTGTTTAGATGGTATCTTTGATGTTACAACACAATCCAGTAATTTGGATTTTAATACTAGTCATTCGTGCTGAACAATGCACCCACACACACACACAAAATGAATTGTCACAGACCTTGTGGACGAGGCGATCCAGGCCAGCCCCCAGGCTGCTGCTGTGGTCCTGCAGCTCTCTGGTTTTACTGTTGATGACGTTGCGTTCAGGATGAGGCAGATTGGTTGCTTCGGATGAAAGCAGAGCCAGAGGATCTGACCAGGCCATCAGCAGGGAGCGAGCCAGGGACAGCAGCTCGTTCTCCTACAACACAGAGAAGAACGGAGAGCACGGCTGTGATTATTTAAACTCATATATACATATATAAACTGTTCACAAAAATAGAAGATATTTCAAAATGAATATGAAGAGAATCCCACAAGAACTGCTGGATAATCAGACCCTGTCCATGCCCCATCACTGTCCGTGTGTTTCGGCACTCTTGGGGTGACCATACACCCTACTCAACAGTCAATGTGGGGGCACTCTCGTTCAGTCTCACATTCTTCTGTTCACCCCCGTGAATATGTCACTTACTAATCAATCAAACATTTTAAATCGCTTCATATTTATTCTGAAATTGTATATATGGAGCATCAGCTGAATTTAAACATAAGTGTTCTTACCGGCACTCTGAGGGCCTGGTCTTTATCGTTGGGTATCTGGAGTGAGGAAGTGTGGCACATGGATGGTCTCATGAGCCTCCCTCCTGCTGGTGGGAAGTGAGAGTCCTGCAGTGAAAAAGTGATAGAAAAGAAAAAGTGCGGACACCTTTGATAGGTAGCATCACATAGACTGTGCAGTGTGATTTTGATGGCTTAGTGCTTAAGGTACTGGACCAGAAGGTCCAGGGTTCGAAACCCACCTCTGCCAAGCTGCCACTGTTGGGTTTTTGAGCGCAATTCTTAACCTAAAACTGCATGGATTGTACGACTGTATCAAATGCAAGACGCTCTGGATAAGATTGTCTGCTAAATTACTTTCATAAATTAATATTAAAAGGTCCTGAATTATTGGTCTACGGGCCAGGGATCACATTCTATGACTGAAATTCTGCCCCCATCGGCCCTGTGAGTTTATGTTGTAAGAAGGTATCAGCTGTATGATGTTCTGAATAAGTGTGCCTGCTAAATGCTGTAAATCAGCGCTGGGGAATGTCTTATGGCAAATGCAACTACAGATCTCTCAGATGACTAATCTTTCTAACATATAAACACTATTCATGAATTAATTTATGTATTTGCATTGAATTCTAGCTTTTAAAAACACAAATTAGTAAATCATCTGTATGTAGTTTTAATAAGCAGGGACAAAGAGGTTGAAAAAAAGCAATGGCAACTGGAACCAGTTATAAGTTTGCAATCAAGCTGAGTGCAAATTATCATGACTTTGCAATTGTAAGACCAATCATTATCAGGCATCATGTTTTCAAATAGCTGCACAAGCTAAACGTGCTGGGAGGAGAGCACTATTTTGTGGGTATACTCACCAGATCGTTAGTGAGGGAGGCGCTGAGGGAGTGCAGCTTGTCAGAGAGTTGAGAGGCTCTGTCCAGCAGGTCATTCAAACTGACGGCATCGGTATAGATGAGGATGCACATCAGGACCGTCACTGTAGGACAAAGAGAAGGAAACTGAAGACTTTTTTAATAACTTTTTTCGATGTGCCTCCAAGGACTTCCCACTGAGGTCTACAAATCCTAAAATGACATGGTATCGGACGAAATAATTGCCGATGTGCATATTTTTTGCTTTTAATACGAATTGTTTTGATTAACATCTAAGCCACCATTTTTGGTTCATTTTTGAGTCTTGCTCCTCCCAAAGTTTAGGGAGTTTTTTTCTTTACACTGTCATGCTAGCCTCACTCCATTTTTGATTGGCCTTTTAAGATAATAAAATATTGGAAAGCTGCTTTGAAGTAAATAGTGCTATATAAATAAATCTGACTTGACTTAACATAGAGCTAATGTGTGAAAAGAAACTGCAACGACGTCAAGATGAGGAAGAAGGCTGAATGTATTCCTAAATAAAATATTACCCACTTACCTGGTAGGTAGAGTCTGGTGTTTCTAGCCATTCTTCTTCTTTCAATCTCTCTTCTTCTGCGGCTCACTTATCACCTCTTGTTCTCTGTCACATCCTCTTCCCTGTTCACATTATATACTCTCGCGGATCTCTTTTCATTTGTGTATTCACTAGACCTTCAGTCTGAGTCCATTGTCTCCAAACCTGTTCAATCCTGACTTGCCCAAATGAGAAACATTGTCTTGGGGTCTGGACTGATGAATAACCACGGGCAGTTTGACCAGACGCAGGGAGTGGCTAGGCAAAAATCCAACATCACTCCTGAAAATGTATGAAGAAATGAATAACTAAAGCATGTGCTTTAATTATGGGCATCAGCATCTAAAGGTCAGGTTTCATTCGTGCTATCGCTTCAAATGGCTTGTCCAAAAACAAACTGGTCTAGAGGCTGTGAATGTGTGGGCGTTGGAGTGAATATGTTTAAGTTGCATAGCCAGAAGTTCATCATCTGTATTGGTCAAACTCAGGGAACACCCTTTCCCCATCGACTGGGTGTTTGTAGCCAAAACACATTTGTAACTCAAACCAGGCATCACACTGAACCAATAATGAACAATAATGAGAGTGCAGGCCTGGGTCAGTGCTGCTTTTTGCCGTTTTATACATGCACAGTTCTGGGCAATTATTCCCAAGGATTTTTTATCCGGTGGTTTTTTTGGGCTATCTGAAATTGTTTAAAGATATAAGCAGTATTTTAACCCTTCAACCAATCAGAGAGCATAACCACCACAGTATTACCTTGCCCTTTGGTGAAAAAACCCACAGAGGAATTCCTTTGTCCACCGTTCCAGTTTTGACTGGTCAGTAATTGCTCCAAACAACAAACGGATCCTTCTAAAGTATGGGATCCGGTTAAAATGAGAGCTGGTTACACGCTGGTGTTTATTCTGCTGTGGGTGTAAAATGAATACTCTTTCTGTCCTTGCTTAGGTGTTGCTTCAAAATACACAGGATCAGAAGATCAGAGCTGATTAGATACACACTGGCTATATATATATATATATGGATTGGATTAACCGTATAGTCGCGGCCAACTCTCGGTCACTTGATCCATGAAATATTTTGGCAGGATAGTGGAATAGTTTTCCATTGATTTCTCCACTCCTCCCCATTTATCTGGGCTTGGGATCTGATTCAAGTTACACCACAGGGGTGTTTGCATACACAAGTCAATGATAATTTAGAGACACCAATTAACCTAACAAGCATGTCTTTGGACTGTAGGAGGAAACCGGAGTACCCGGAGTAAACCCACACAGACACGGGGATGACATGCAGACTCCACACAGAAAGGACCCAGGCCGCTCCACCCTGGGATTGAACCCGGGACCTTCT
>JAUZST010007386.1:0-14212 GCA_034779995.1 Parotocinclus haroldoi | reverse complement strand
GGGACGAGGAAGACATTCATCTAGACTCTTCTCTGTTTTGGCTCCTAAGTGGTGGAACGAACTTCCCCTCAATGATAAAACAGCTGAGTCTCTGGCTATCTTCTAACGCCGTTTAAAGACCCATTTATTCCATACTTACCTCAACTAACACCCCCCTCTTTTCTCTCTCGCTCTTAAAAAAGAACTGTATTCTTGTTTAGATTCCTGATTATTAAGAATTAATTATGTTACTGATGTCTTAAAGCTCTGGTGTGATGTCGCTCTGGATAAGGGCGTCAGCTAAATACTGTAAATGTAAATGTATTAGTGATGGTACTAGTGAATCAGACACAGCAGTGCTGCTGGAGTGAAGAATATTTTCAGTATGTGGATGGCTGAATCGGGTAGTATTGTCCTTGCTACATGACTATTCATTTTCTGAACCATTATCCTGAATGAAATACATTGAATAATAAGGTTTGACTCCACTAAGTGTTGAAGGTTTTTGAGCATAAAAACACAGAATGAGATCTGTGCTCACATTAGTGAGGTTGTTGGGCGTCTCTGGTAGTGAAGTCCCATCCCCTGACTGCCTTTCTCCAGGAGCCAGTCTCATAGGTGCCACCTCGACTGGCTCAGTGCGGATCCCTCAAAGACAAGCAACACTCTTTTATCCATATTTGAATTTCATTTAAATGGATTTTTTCTATGTTACAGCTTGACTAAAACATGTCATGTCAAAATGATTCAGAAACACTGGAAAAGAGGGTTAACTGAACACCCTGGTGAATACATGCTGACCTGACGATACAGAAATAAAGTTTCAGAATGACTTGGTTGTATAATAATAACCACATCATTTAAAGTAGTTTAAAACATACCCATTCCTAGGTGAGTTCCAATAACCAGGTCATCTGAACTACGACCTCGAACGCTGCTCCTGTAGGTAGTTCCCGTTACCTTCATAGAGCTACTACGCCGATGGGGCTCCGGAGCTGGTGGCTCTTGCTCTGGCACCGGCACTGGGTTATGTAAACACAAACAAATGTCAGTAAAAAATGGAAATACATTAAAAAAAAGACTTTCTCAATCAATCAACAATTCACAGACAAATTCATTTCACCTCCTGGCATATTTTAACGCAAACTTTATACACTCTGTATATGCAGCAGTGTGCAAAAGTCTTAGGCCACAGTTAGATTTGGTATTCTAGCAATGGTATAATGACCATATATTACATATTGTCAACGGTGAGACAGAGAAATTTCAAATTTGTATTTGTCACCCCATAATCCTCTTTTCCACCAATCTTCATTTAACTGTTTGTGAGGTTTAGCATACTTAAGACGGTTCCTTTCCGAGAAAAATTCATTTCTTGGCTGTTACCTTTCCGAAAAGAACATTCCTGATCTAGCTTCTTTAGACTGTAAAATGGTCACTGCTATTGTAAGACGAGGTTACACTTAATCTAGCCTATAAAAACTGTTTTTTTTTAATACTGCATACAGAAATTCTAACAATATTAAGTTATAAAAAATATAAAACTGCTATATATCTATATATGGCCATTATACCATTGCTACAACATTAGGATATTTAATGGTGGCCTAAGAGTTTTGCACAGTACTGTATGTTAGTTAGGGCACACTAATTAGCTAGTTACTGAGTTAACATTAAAATAGCAATTTTATTTGGAGAAAGCAAAACATGATTAATCCGAATTACCGTGATAAATAATTATGCAATTACATTTTACATAAAACAACAAAATAAGCAACTTTGGGTTTAGGGTTTTGTTCAAACTTAGCAGAGGCGGGAACTGAACCCTCGACCTTTTGGTCCACAGTGCAATTCCTTAAATGCTAAACCAATTCAATTCAATTCAAATTGATTTATATATAACCCTGCATCGTCTCAAAGCAGCTTTACAATCTTATATGATCTTAAAAGGCCAATCCCAAATTGAGGAAGCCTAGGGTGACAGCGAAAAGGAAAAACTCCATGAAACTAGAAGGAAGAAACCTTGGGAGGACCAAGATTTGAAAAAGGACCAGACCTCCATGGGAGGCCTAGATGTTAATTGAATAATTACTTAAAAGTAAATTAAAGTGATAGTAAAATTAAGTAAATAATCTAATTTAAATTAATAACATAAAATAATAAAATGAGACCTCAGCAGTAAGTTATTGGAGGTACATCGTCTCCTAATAACTACATGATGGAGGGAGTTACTGCACTCTGGTAGGATCTGGGCATGGTGGGATAGGGATCTGTAAACCACCACAATCTGATTAGCTTGATAAAATGTTCTGTTTTTACCTCTCTACTGAACAGCTAGTGTTAATGTTGGCTTACAGAATGATTCAACAGTTCCAGGACTAAGCAATGCTAGAAATCACTAAAGACACTTCAAAACGACCAAACTCACACGTGACTTTATAACCGAGGAAGCGTGAGATTTTGCTCTGACAGTACTCCTGCTCCTCATAAGTCAGCAGCTGGTAAATAAACTGCCAGATCACCTGCTTAGCAGGAGTGTCCAACACAGGAAACACATCCACGATCAGTGTATCCACATTCCTGTAAACCAGAACCATGAAACAGAAGCTTCTTTCAAGTTAAACTTTTTTAGAAGAGCTTATTATAACACCTTCAGCGTAATTCTTAAAAATAATTAACGGGAACCAAACGTATTTTTTGGGCTACTGGATGGCACTGTAGATCATTTCGTCAAACTGGATGACAGTGCCCCCACATTGACTATTCAGTAGGTTGTATGGTCACCCAAGGGTTGCCAAACACCATGACGGTGATGGAGCATGGACAGGATCCGATTGTCCAGCAGTTCTTGGGGGATTCCCTTCACATTCATTTTGAAAATATGAAGATATTGTATTAAATTTGTATAGAGCTGGGTACACATTTTTAAAAAATTAAAAGCTTGATTTTAGTGATTGAAATTGGAGCATGTAAAAAAAAAAAAAAAACACTGAATGATATCAGGCCAATAGCAGCTGGTGATTGTTTTTCCAATAATTCATGGAAGACCAGATAATACAAAGCACAAACTGAAACGCATTGTTTCAAGCGTTGCCTAAGGTGGGAAGCAGGGCTCTTACCTGTGCTGGAAGAAGTTCTCCAGAGCCTTGCAGACGGTGTATCTCTCCTGCAGGGTAAGCAGGTGTTCCAGCTGTTGACTGAAAGTTCGGCCTTGCACGCGGATGCTAGGGGGCAGGATCTCAGCAACCCACTGCAGGGAGCTGAGCACGGGTGAGCGCGGTGATGCCTCCATAGGCTCAGGCTCGACCAGCGTGAAGGCCGGAGGGCCGTCCTCCACCACTAGAGAAGGCATGGCTCCACTGCCTTGCAGCATTGCCACCACTTTCTCATGGGCACAGTTCCTGAGATGACACATGCAAACATGAACACATTTAACCTACAGTTCTGCCTCTTCACATTTACAAACGTAAAAACTTGCACATAGAACAAAAATAGTCTGGCTCTGCGACCTGTGCTGCCGGCTAGGCATCAGATTTCCCTGGACACTAACCAGGACTAAGTTGATAAGAAAATTTATGAATTTTTTTTATTGGAATGCTAACTAATCATTATTCCTAGTCCTTATTCAGGGCATTCCATAGTAGTCATAATAATAATAATAATAATAATAATAATAATAATAATAATAATAATAATAAAGTCCAGTAAAATTATGACCCACCTCATGTCAAGCCCATTGAGAAACAGGATCCGATCTCCAGGTTTGAGTCCCGCTTTCTCAGCTGGGCTACCTAAAATACACATTAAAGAGCATTTAGAAACTGAAATAAAAGCATGTATATGTGATCGGAGGGTTCAGGCTTGGGAAGTGTCCAAGCATTTATTAGCTCAGGACTGTACTCCTATTTATTTGAAGCATTTATGACACAATTAATAGAAGCAAAGTGATTGTTTTATTTGATTATTTATCCCTCCAAATGAGACAAAACAACATTAGCACTCCGGTGGCACATGGGTAACCCACCATTGCTGTTTGCTGTCCATTGATGATCTGGGTTTGGGTCATGGTGGTACCTTCTGGCTGGGTCAGACATCACTCAGTTATGATCAGTTAAAAGTGAATACTAAGCTCATAATAAGAGATATGGTCGCGACTGGACCATAGGGTGCAAGCTGGAACTAACCACAGGCAGGTCACCAACGTTTAACTAACATTCTCCTCGTTCAAATTCAAATGCAGGAGCCTGAAGTTACTACACCTTAAACACGGAAGGTGGCATATTTATGACATTCTGTGGTCGAGCCTTTACACTGCATGCTACAATGAATAACTGTGAGGTAAATCTGAATCAGTAGGGGAAGAAGTTATTTCTTCTTCTGTTTCCTGAAGGCTGGTTATTTAAATCTCAACTGTCAGAAGTCTAAATCGAAAGAGATTAAAATTAGATGAACACCCAATCCCACCACCTGTGCTCCTGTGACTCATCGCTGTCATGCATGACTGCTCCATGGATGGTGCCGTTTTTAAAAAAAAAACACCCATGCACACAGATAACGATTGCCAGGAAGAATGAACGAACAAGATTTTCACTTTTCAACACAAATTCAGGTAGTTCAAACCCTCCAGGTAGGTCAACACTGCAGGTATATCTGCTGACATATCAAATATAGTGCATTTTAAAGTTTGTTTATTATTACATTATGTATGAATTATTCATAGGTCAGTAAAAAGAATCAACCAGCGCAGTCTTTTTGGTCTCATTCTGACAAAGTTGAATTATTTGCGTAGTGTGTTTTTTTGCTGCCCTATCCCAAAGCGGTAACATGGTAACATGGGAACAGTTCTTCTTTTATACAGTAAGACATTTTTTTTAATGTGCAAGTTCAATCTCAGTCTTAGGCTCAGAGCGAAAAGGCAAATCTTTAGTCACTGGTTTTGCAAGGTACAAAACACAATCTCAAAACGTGCTAGAGGTGCAACATTTTTATTCTTCTTAGAGCTGTTGGAGAAAATTGATCAACTTCTCCTCTGGCACCCCATGAACTGTGAACCAGGAAGGTTCATAGAATGCTGCACATGGGGACTTTTTTAGCTCCTACTTTAGGGTAGGTGCTTTTCTCTATGCACAGGAACTCTTGAATAAGTGTATAGTGTTATAGTCAAGACTGATAAAGTCTCAGTCAAGTGTAAAACAGATAGCAGATTAAGATTTTTTCATCTTACAAAGTAAAAAACCTCAGATAGACGCATTGGTCTCAACAAAAATTTCCGAGTTCCAAGACTGAGTCCAAATGAGATTGAGACAGTCACGAAACTGACACCACATACTTATGGTTTCAAGACTCAGACTGGATTCGAGTACAACAACACTAGTATAGTGACTGATTCAGATGCAAGTGTCCATGTTGAGGGCAACCACCACTTTCAAATCTAAAAATGGTATAAACAGCAGATCTTCACACTTAAAACTCTAGAAGCAGCTGGTATCTTTTTAGCTTTGCAGCTGAGCATCATTGTTTGAAATCTGACACTGGCATCTACAAAGAACCAGTGATGGGAAGTCCTGACTTACAGTTGTCTGAAGGAATTCAGATCAAGATGCATACTTTTGGCCATATAATGTATTATCATTGTCTGTTTTATCAGGTTATGTACAGGAGAAAATTAAAGTCAAAGTTTAAAGTTAAAGTTTAAAGTTAGAACTCAATGTCCCTAGTTTCAAAACTTTATCCTTTCAACGTTTTAAGTTAAAGAATTCTGGGCCAAGATCTGTCCTAAATGTCACCTTGTCTGACTGGTATTGCATCATATCTTTCGCCTCCTATACTTGGCACCAGGTAAGAGACAGGAACCTGTGTGTCTAGAGGGGCTTAATAACATGGTTTCCACTTTACAATAAAATAATGCAGGATAATCAAAAGATTTTCAATACTGAAGTCATTAGTCTGTACCTGGGATAACGGAGTCAATCCAAACAGGAGCATGGCCACGCAGGGTGAAACCAAAACTCTGGTTCCCTTTGTAGACCCTCACCGTCCTAAAAAACAACAATAAACAGAGACATGCCATAATTCTACAATGAGGACATAAACATAACATGCTAATACAGCTGCAGAAAACACACAGACAGACACACAGACACACACACTACACACACCACACATACCCTCCAGGCTATAACCCCCTCCGGTGTTACCATAGTAACTCTGTAGGGCACCTCCAGACATATTAAATAATGCAACTCTAGATAAATGGGAATAAAAAACATATATTGAGAATAAAACATACCCCCTGTAGGAACTCCAGCGAACTTTAACAAGCCTGGCCTTTCTAATACACTGTAGTGTGCAAAAGTCTTAGGCCATCATTAGATTAGATCCATTGTACCATTAGTACCATTGTTGTAGTGATGATATAATAACCATACGTAATTATTACTCAGTCTCTTTATTAGAATACAACCAGAAAATACAAGAAATTTGTATACATTAGAATTTAAAAACTTAGAAAATATAAAAAAAACAGGAATTAGCTTGTGTAGGCTACATTGGCAATAATTTAGTACGACCTCCGCTTACACTTGAGCAAAAGTTTCTTTAGGATGCAAGGTTGACCCTTCTACAGTCCAAAGAAGCTTGATCAGGAATGGACTTTGTGGAAGGGTAGCAGCCAAGAAACCACTTTTTGGGAAGGAGAACAGGGCGAAAAGGCCAAGATATGCTAAAGCTTACAAATCACGGAATGAAGATCAGTGAAAAAGTTGATTACGAAGTGACAAAACCAATTTGCAACCACTGAATCTGCAAAAATGACAAATCTTAAAATGGCCTGTTCTAATGTTTGCCCTTATATGCTACATTCAACAAATAAAAATAGTTTAACTAGTTAACAAAAAAATAGCTTAAAACCAGGTGCTTTAAGGAACTGTAATTATTCTGCAAGAATAATTCTCATTTAAAGCTTATAGTGTAAAGCACATACTGTAGGTGTAACCACAGGCCCGGCCCAGGTAAACTCCATAAAAAAAAACCTCAGAAACACAGAAGCACACAGCAAAGCATCTCATCCCATTCTATTGCCACTGTTTGTCTATGGAGAATCCAAAAAAGTAAGAATTCCTGAAACAGCAGAGGTCAACAGTTAGAAGGGGTGTCCACAAACTTTTATCAATATAAAGTGTATGTTGTAGTTCTACTCGGAGCATCTTATTTTAGCCTATTTCTATTTCTATTTAGCCATTTTCTAAAAGAAAATGCCATCTGGTCATGTGCTTGAGTGGTCCAGTTGTCAATTACACAATTATAGAATTAATTATAAACCATAGAGACCAGGGAGTGATCCCCAGCATTGCCTATTGGTGAGGTCAGGCCTCACATAGGCTAGTTATTAATATTAAACATCTCTGCCTATATTAAGACAACATTAAAATTATAAAAAGCTTTGATTCCAAAACAAAATATGTAGTGTTAACGTCTCACAGCTATCACCGGTTTGATCCTAAAATTCAAAACCATCCCAGTAAGTGAACTGACTTTGGTTAACTGCACATTGGTGTTGGAGGTGTGGACTATCGTTGCCCTGTTCAGGGTTTTTTTCCAGTGGTAAACTCTGGTACCACCAAGACTCTGATCAGGAGAAAACAGCAACTGAAAAGAAATAACTAAATATAAAAGACTGGCCTGCGATTGCCGATCGCTCCAGAGTGACCAGCGATGAGTGAGGTTGTCTTGCGTAGTCCTCGAGAGGGGGGGACGATGCCATCCTCGTGGGCCGTCCGTGGCACTGAGCTGGCCCTGGTGGACACCAGCAGCCTCTCGGGATGATCCTCGCTCCGGCTGCGGCGCAATCCGCTCTGCCTGTGTTCGCTGAAGCTGCGGCCCCTCAGGCGACTGATCAGACTCTGGGAGACGACATCATCAAAACGCTGCCGGTGCTTCTTAGGGATGAAGATCCTGATGAACATAACAAGAGATGGAGAGTCAGGAATGAAAGAAAAATAAGGGTCCCAGACAAGTCTCAGCTCCAGTGGGCTAAAAGAGTGGAGTGAAAGTGAGGCAGAGGTACAGAAGCACTGAAGCACAGAGAGAGAGAGAGAGAGAGGATAGAGTGAGGGGAGGCAGAACATAGATGTTCATACATACCCAGGAAAGAAGGAGAAGAGCAATTACAATAACCCACAATTCCATTATGGTTTAACAGCATCATGGCAGGGAAAATCTAAAGAAACAGTTTGGTTATGCGCCACTGAATACAATAAATATGCGATCGTTAAGATGAAAGATCCCTGTTAAGATGTGTTCCCCTCTCTATTCTAGAATTTGATTTTAAAGTGCGGACAGTGGATGTGAGACAGGGTGTTAAATTTACAGCAAATGTGTTCAGCTGGAATTTGAGCTCACAGCCTTCTTATTAAGTGTCCAGAGCTAGCATTGGCCACCATAGAGATGGAGGACACGGGTGTGAAACAATAGGTTTTTCAACAAAAGCTTTATTGCCATACAAATTGAAAGAAATAGCTAAAATAACAGCTTTAATTTATTAAACAAAAGGCCCTGTTCTACATGTTCACCATATATTAAATAACGGAACGAAAGCATTACTTGAGTATAGCAACTCAAAATAGTGAACATTTCTTGAATAAAAACTTTCTCTGCATCATCCTCCATGCGCCATTCGAACAACACCAATTAAAAAACTAATTAAAAAATAGATCGCTAAATAAAACTTCCAGTTCTTGGCTCAGCCTGGTTTGGTTTTGGCCAAGAATCACTAGATTATCCTGTTCAACTGAGTGAGGAACACATAGGGAAGCCAAAGGAAGGTACCTGGAGGTTCACCAATTCGCTCATACTCTCTCTGTTCCTCAGCCAGCTAGCTGGCTAGAAAGCACAAACCTAAAATCAATAGGTAAAGCTGTCGTCCACGCTACACAGTCAGTCTAACAGTCTAACTTCATTCATTCTGTTTTAGCTGAATGGAAGTGGATCCCTACAAACCTGTTCCACTATCTAGTAGAAAGCAACAAAGGGGAAATCAGATCTAGATTAACACTTATTTTGGAATACATTGTTTCAATAAGCACATATGTTTGCTTGTTTACAAACTGTACATTTGGACATCTATTGTAAAACACAGTTGACTAAGCAAGCCAAAAACACAGACTTATGCCAGTCAGTCATAGCAGTAAAAGTGTGTTGTAGTCAAGACCGCTAGAGCAGAGTCCAAGTCAAGACCAAGACTTGGACACATCTAGTTAGAGTCGAACCTATGACAAGGTCAGATTAAGCTTTTTTTTTCATCATACAAGAATAAAAAGAAGAAAATAAAACAATTAAATTTGTTTGTCATTCACATTACATTTATAGTGCCCTTAATGGAGTTTATTGTAAGCACTGACGTATTCTGTTTGAATGCATTGTTGATATTCAGTAACAATAGGGACATGTTCAGTTTATAATTAACTTTACCTCAGACAGAACTGGACTCGGCTAGTCTAGACAACAAATGTTGAGTCCACATTACCCCAAGAGAAGACTGAGTCCACATGAGGTCGAGACCAAAACTGCTTATTAATATTGTGTAGATCCCCAGATTTAAATTCTGACCCTTTGAGGCATGGACTGTAGCGTCTGGAACCAAGGTGTTACCAGAATAACTTTTACATTCTGTAAGCAGGGTGGAGGCTCCATGAATTGGACTTGTTTGTCCAGCACATCCCATAGACGTCTGATTAGGGAACTGCGAAGGCCAAGTCAACACCCTGATATGTTTGTCATGTTCCACAAACCATTCCTGAACAACTTATGCAGGATGGCAGGACACATTGTGATGCTGAAATACTCTATTGCCATTAGGGAATAACACTGCCACGAAATGGCGTACTCGGTCTAGTTTGTGTCAAAATATGATATCAACATTGATATTGCACCACCAATACGGAAAAATGATGGAATTAGGGAAATCACAGGACCGGCAGACAAAATGACTTGCAGGTGATAAAAAAAAGAACACAAAACTAAT
This sequence comes from Parotocinclus haroldoi, assembly GCA_034779995.1. Lineage (NCBI taxonomy): Eukaryota > Metazoa > Chordata > Actinopteri > Siluriformes > Loricariidae > Parotocinclus > Parotocinclus haroldoi. The sequence continues at coordinate 4,212 of JAUZST010007386.1, read as the reverse complement.
TTGAGGAGGAGTGTAACGTCCACATAAATGACAGGTCACAAGGTTTCAGCAGAACACTGCCCAGATCCCCACACTGTCTGTGTTATTCACATCATCTGTCTGTGGTTTTAGTTTTATGGACAGGAAAAACAGATGCTAAAAATGGGTTTGTGTGTTTTTAATTGAAATTGTATTTAGCTAGTTCACAAGACACCAGCATGTTCACACTGCTCCGCACCCCAGCCAGTTGGAGTATGTAGCACTATCAAACAGCTCCTCTTGGATCCCTGCTGAGATCCACTGAGCACCAGTTACAACAGTTATACGGCCCAGTTACCCATCTCCATGGGAACAGTGGACAATTCTGAGAAATGAGTGGGGGGGGTCATGGTTTTGTACTCATATTCATAAACCACAAGAAAATAACTTTCCACAAAGTGGAATACACAAAGTATAAGCAGCCTTACTGCCACCTACAGGCTCATGGAGACAAAGGTACCTGCTACTCTGTTTAGTACTCTAAACAAACTGCATTTGAGAATGCAAGAGCGCTGCTTATGCGTTTGGGGATGAAATAAAGAACACACACACTGCAAGAAACTCCTGTGCCTAACTTTACTCAATGTTCTTAATGTTAAATGGAAGGAAATCCCAACAGTCATGTTCAAAAATGCTATTAATGCTTATGCTTCTGGTACGTAATGCTCAACATGCATATTATTGTTGTTTGATGAAAAGCATGCACATCTAAGGAAAAAAAAATTACCAGAACACTGCATATTTTCTTAAAATCTACATGTATGGCAGCAATTCCATTGCATTATCTGAGGAATTCCAACAGAGGCATAACTCATTCTACTTAATGAGACACAGATTAGGTGATCAGCTGAACCAATTCATATTTATTAACGAAAAGGGATAAGAAACACCAAAGCTGTAATTGAATATTAGTGAATATTGATTTCTGAACTTTCTGAAGTTAAATGTTCGTGGTGTTTTGTTAGAAACTCAATCTAAACATGTTTTCTTTAGATGACATTTTTTCTCTTTTTTCAGAGCTGTATCTCCACTATAAATCCACTATTACAGGAGCACTTGTACAACTTATACAACTTATCAGAGACCCAAACCCTGGGAAATTGGACACACTGAATTTGGATGTAAGGCGAAAAAAAAAGAAATCAATGCAAAAACAGTCTTAATTTACGCCCTCTTATCATGGCCAGGGCCAAGGGGAAAGGTCTGGACCCTTACCAGGAATTCACAGGCCACAGACAGATATACACCAATCAGTAATGTGCCAGTCCATTGCATTACCAGGACTTAACAAGGCCACCAGGAACCGGTGTTTCTTGCAGGGGGGAAATCAGTTACTGGTAGTGTATATATTCATATTCGCAATGAAAATCAATTAACTGTAGATTCTCTGGTCTGCATCCCAGTAGCACTGTCTTGGCTTAGCCTGCTTTTAAGAAACTCTGAGCCATCAGTCTCAGCAGATTGGGAGCAGTACAGTCCAAACCAGACACCTGTGCTTGTGCTGGAAAGAATCTGTTCCAAAAAAGCCATGTGGGACAATCCAGATCTGCAACATGGCCCGAGAATGTAAAACAGGTGGTAGAACTATTTCATATGCATTTAACACGTTGGGAGCAAAGACACAAGCTCAGTAAAGCCATTATAATTAGATAAGTGTATCTTTTTTTTAAATGCAGCTGACAGACTAGATGAATATCCAAACACCATTCCTGAAGAACTGTGCCTTCAAACATTATTATTTCTTCCCATCAATTTCGTGTAAATGGATGTGACTGAGCAACACTGCATCCAAGGCATCATGGGGAAAAAGCTTTAGGAGTTGCTCCTGAGTTGAGCACAGCCCAGATTATTCTTGTTTAACTTTCATTTACACTGGAATGCCCTCAATTAGAAGGAGGTCGCTGGAGGACCAAAATTAACACCGAAGCGGGGTTTGCAGATCAAGGACACGCTATTCAAAGCAGTGAATGAGGACTGAGACGTGCAAGTTATTAAAGCAGGCGTTCAGTCTTTCAGTTTCTACCCGTGTGCTGCTTAGTGATTCACAGCAATGTGGAAATGCAAATTAGTTGTAGTAGATTACAATATTAGGCACAGAATAAGCAATCATTTAAAGACTAAAAACATGCAACAAAGTCACATTTCTACAAAGCAGACACAACCCGGCAGGTTCCTCTTACCGAAAGTGCTTGGAGAAACTCTTGTCCCTCCCCATTGATTCTCAGCTCATCACCCAACACCAAACCAGAATAACAGCGTTCAGATAGCATTCGCATCAAGGGAAGATCCAGATGTATTAGCTGTCCAATATCCGATCCAATATATAGTCTGATCAGGTCAATCATCCAGCACCATCTAAAAGCCAGAAGCTAAGCAGCCATTGGAGTTCAGCCAGTCTCAGATCAAGTCATGCAAAAAAAAGGTCACATTTTGCATCCAAATGAGTGCCTCGGGGAATTCAGGGCTTGCTTCAGCCTGGATCAGATCTTCTGGCAGCCACCGAAGACCAGCAGTGCAACTGGAAAGAGAAAAGAAAGGAGGAGAGAAGCAGGCGAGAAAGGAAAGAGGAATGACAGAACTCCCTGTGGAAATTGCGCAGGCAGGTCAGCACGTGGAATATCCAAAAAGGCTTGAAGGCAAAAAAAAAAAAATCAGCACCCCTTTTACATAGCAGATCCTGTGCTAGGACTCAAAGGACCAGGAAAGATAGAGCCCCAATGCCATACACCAGATCAGAGACCCCAGACAAATCCAAGGTTCTCCAAGATAAAAGGAACAATCCCTTATCCAAGAAGTGACACTCCTATAAGATGTGGACTCAAATTGGTAGGTGCGTCATGAACCAAAAAGCATGTACTCCAAGAATTAGGCTGCTTATATATAGCAGGAACCCAAGGGAAGAGATTTGCAGAGCAGAACAGACCATGGCTGGTTAAAGTTCTTTAAGCAAACATGAATGAAGGCCAAAAACAATATGTCCGTTTCGTTCAGTTGAAACCTATTTCATGGTTATGTTGTCAGTGTATTCAATGTCGCCTCCTAGCTCCAGAGATAACCAGTTAGATTCATCGTACAGGCTCCACCTGTGTTCTGCCGGTACAGGTATGCACTGTTTATCATACATTTGATTAACGTCTATCCGATCTTTTGACTTAGTAATCACACTAAAGAGGTTTTACAGCACTGCCTGGCTGATGTTATAGTTTAAAATACTATAATAAACTCCAATCACCATATTTTACTCACTCTTCTTTACTTGGATGCTTATTTGATGATGATTTTTATCTCATTTCCAGCCGTATCTCCGGCACATTAATGTTTTGTTTGTACGCAGTTTTCTTGGGGGAAAAACATCATATGTTCAGTTTGGTAGCCAAAAAATGTCTGTCAACATCCAGTATCTAAACACCAGTATCTTCATGGGTTTTCTCAGGGTACATCTGTGTCCTCCCACATTCAGAAAACATGCTTTAGGAAAACTGGATCTGTGCCCTGCAAGGGACGGTGCCCTGCCTAGGGTTGGTTCCCAACCCCAGCCCTCAAAGAGCCTGAATTGAAAATGAATGCATACCTTGGAAACTAATTTCCCGTCATTCTTGCAATGATGACATGTATATAAAATGGCATTTAACTTTTATCATTTAACAATTTATTCCACAGAAAGCTAGTATGCCTGAAAATGTAACTAATGTTGTCTGATTAAAATAGCTAAGATAAGTTGAAAGTAAATGTGTGGCTCTATAAGAGATTAAGAATGAGAGTTGATGAATCTAGGTATTTGGAGCAAGATGTTCTACTTGCTCGTGTTTTTCCACTGAAGGTAGAAGAGAGTCAGAGAAGCTTGCTTGGATGAACCAGTTTTGAAAAGTTTCTAAGCAAACAGTTTCCCCACAAGCTGTATTGGCATTGGCATTTTTCTGCCGATATCTGCAGCTGGAGGACATCTCAAATTCCACTGAGAGTAAACCTATTCAGCAACAATCAAACCTGGAGTGCTGTATCTTAATCCAGATTATTTACAGAGAGAAGATATATAGACAGTACATATATATTACATGGGCAAATATTCAGCTTGAACGAATATGGGAATCTAATTTATAATTGTTTGTTATTTGAGTCTCTCTCTCTCTCTCTCTCATACACACACACACACACACACACACACACACACACACACACACACACACACACACA
>JAUZST010007385.1:0-14215 GCA_034779995.1 Parotocinclus haroldoi | reverse complement strand
CGAACACGACACCGCAGATAAAAACTCGTCACGTCGGCGAGTAGCGACTCGGGCGGCCGACGCTCCGGCCTTACTTCCCGTTTTCGGTGAGTATTCATCCGCCGAGTAAACGCGCTACTTACTGTAAACCGATATTATAATTGACGGCATTTATTAGGTCTTGCCGTCTGCTGCTCGTCATGTCGCAAGGCACTTTTTACAGAATAATGACATCAAATTTTGTAGTGTGTGTATTTGTGCTGGCAGGTTTAAACATGTTCTTTGACAGTTTATGTTCTGCTTGGTGGTTTGTTTGTTAGCAGACGGTGAAAACTGAAAGGTGGTTGTGGAGCTGTTTTTCCAGCAGTTTGCGGGTCTAGCAATACACAGACTAGAAGGCGGACCGGTGGTGTCTGTATTTTGTCTCCGGAGCAGATGGTTCACCGACTTTTAACTTGTGTTGTGCCTTTTCGGATAGAATCCCAGCTTGCTTTTGGTGCCAAGATCTAGTCGCATACAAATCCCATAGTTCCAGCGCCTACCAAATGAATAAATTCGGAAATTTCAGTTACGCCTCTGCTGTCTCAATGTCATACAGCTCAGTTTTGATGTAGTGTCTCAGCGCGTCGCATCTCAAAGCGAAGCTACCACCGACGCGAAACGGTTAGACAAGCACGGCCCTGGCTTCCTGAGGGACCATCGGGGAGCGGCAGACACGCCTCTAATCGCTTACCTGCGCGAGACACTTGGGGCACCTCCAATCCCCCTTAGGGACATCGTGAAGGGGCGGGATCAGGCAAAACGTGTGGTAGCTGTCATCACAGCCGTCACATAGCAACAGCCTGTCCTCATCAGTGCCACTCCCACATACCAAGCACACGTACTGATCCACCTACAGTCACAACAGTGGGTTTGAGAGAAAGAAGGAAAAGGAAACAGCGGCAAAAAAAAAAAAAAAAAAAAAAGGTCAGCAAAACAATTTAACACAGACCTGAAAACCGAGACATGTGATAAAGACGGATGGCTTTGGAGGGAGGCAGAAAATCTACACTCACTACACTAACAGGTGCAGGCGGTAAAATCTTCTTGTAGCGCGATTTGGTTTTCTCCGGCTCGACGTGCAGACTGCTCTCCACTGGCTCCTGTTTGATCTGGATGGGGATTTCCTTCACTGCGCACACAATGCCGCACACAAAAGATTAGGGTGTTTCCCACTGCACATACGAACAACCCGTTTAAACTATGACTACAGTAACATTACACATAAAAACAACAACAACAACAACAACAACAAAGGTTAAACTGCAACTTTCTTTAATGCGTGGTTTGGTTAACAAATAATAACAAAATAATAACAAAAGAAAAAAAAAGAAAGAAAAAAAGCACCCTATACGATGAGTGGATTATTATGCTGGTCCAAATCAAGCCTTAGTGAGAAATCAATTACAAATACATCTCGATATTGATATGATGCAACAATATGGCGCGGCCCTTTCTTCAATCTTTACTTTTTAACATTTCTCGGTCGATTTGGAAGTCTTCGGACCCCTTCACACATTTCACGCTGCGTCCTTTTGGTAACATAAGACAAAGTTCAACTTGTCCCTCAGTCAATCTTCACTACCTGATAATGGGAGGGCGCAAACAGAGGCGCATTTTTGTTTTACGGACTTACAATTTGCGAATTTTACAGAACAGGATTCGGTCCCTTTCGTATTCCCCCTGGATTTTAGCTCCCATTTCTGTTCATTACGGTGGAGATGCTACCAGCTGTGGCAAAGTCGGTTGATATAGCCCGTTTATATCATGCTCCGCAGTTAGGAATGTAACAGAGTACTGTCTAATCAGAGTAAAGGAGAAAAGAACTGCCTGTAGAGCTTAGAGACTGGGATGTGGAAATCTGGAGAAGCCTACAACCGAGGTTCTTCAGCACGGGAAGTTCTCAGTGTACAGTGGCCCCCGTAATGCTAGGACTCTGGAGCGACTAGATCCCTTTCCAGAGCAGGATGCCCCACCAAAACTAGTGATCAGAAAAGAAGGGCCTTAACAAGAAGCCACTGATCACTCTGGCTGAGCTCTAGAGATTCTGCATGCAGATGGGGGAATCCTCCAGAAGGCCATCCAGCCACAATCTGGGCTTTATGACATTACATTTGGCGGACGCTTTTGTCCAAAGCGACTTACAATAGTTAAGTACAAAAATACTAATAGGTTAAAGGTAAAACATCTGAGATAGGGCCTTAAGGAGGTCAAAGAGAAGTAGAGAAGAGAAGGAAGGAGATGACAGAGTGACCAGACAGGTGTCCGTCCTTCAACATAATGTCCAATCTGCTGAGTTTACCACAGCTGAAAACAAGAGTGTAGAACATCATCAATATGATCAAGAGAAACGAGAGCCCCCCCCCCGAGCTAAATTTCAGGTGTCGCAGCAAAGGAATTGAGTTTTTCCTAAAGAAATCGGCCAAAACCTTCGACGATTTTTGCGCCTTTTTACCACAAGGTTGCAACATAAAAGGTGAGCCAAATTAAAAAGGTCACTAGTAAACACCAATATTCGGCAACAAGCTGGTTACAGCTCTCTCGAACAGTGACTGACGGATCGACTTCGTAGGAGCGGGTGTGGTCATGGGCCATTTTCTGACGATTCCCCAAAAGCTCACCTGATTCCGTTTTTACTACAAAAGAACCCATCCTCCGCCTAAGATTGGGCTTGTTGTCACACATCTCTCCTCCGGCGGCGCCCGCCTCGGACCTACCACATCCAGACTAGAGAGAAAGACGGAGAGGAAACTGAATGTCAAAAGGCAGGCACCAGCTGCAAAGCAAAGTTAGGGGTGCGGGTTTTGGCGAGGTGCCAGTGGGTGCGCGTTACCGCTCTTTGCTCTACCTCAGCCTTCATCCTCTTGGCTCTCCTGGCAGGCACGCACGTGTCACCGGATTGCACCTGCACATTTTGCCTCTGAACCAGATCATGAGGTTTATATTCTTTATCTTCACCATTTTCCGGGAGGGAAGGCTTCTGATCGAGCTGAGGAACGGAAAAAAAAAATATATATATATATATCAAATTCGGCGACACCTGCAGAGGAAGTCTGCTGAAAGCTTCCTGAATTTCCATATATAAACATATTGCATGCACAGAAAGGAGAGGTGCAATTACAGATTGATTACAGGCCACAAGGTTGCCTCCGATAACATATCGTAGCAGGAACAGGGTGCAGATGTTAGTGGAATCTCCAGAACAGCGACAGAAAATGGAGAGAACAGATACTGATGCTATTAAATCTTTCTACGGGGCTGTATCACTAATTTAACTCCGCAAACGATGATCGGCAGGTAGTTTATAAAACGACCAGTCAGTCAGCGAACATAAATATACCTTAAAACGCTAATATAATAAGAACTAAATTACTAGTTCAATAGTTAAAAAGTTCAATTGTTTCACAAAGTTTCCATTTGTGGTAAGGGGGTTTCGAGTTTGACAAAAAGACACAACGATAAGAATGACAGTACGGTACTTTACGACTCGTTTTAATTAATATTATTGTTAAGAATCGTATTTATTTAAACTATAACCATATTAATTTTACTACGCCATTTGCACAGCGTGTCTACACTTGTGTGACTACGGGAACACGCATTTATAACTATTCTAAAGCATTATAAACTAAATAAATAACAATAATTAGTGTATTCAATTTGACCATTTATACATGCATTAAACAAATGCATAATTAACGTAGCAGCCCAGGTAGCTTATGGGTAAAAGCAAGTGCCGGTTGTATTAAAGACCTTACGTGAAACTGCACGTCACTTACAGTTGTGTTTTTTGGAGAAAACGCTCCGAAGGGGTTTCTTAAGAGACACGGTCATAAACCTTTACAAGTTCCCTTAAGAAGTGTCGCTTAAGCTATCTCTTAAAACCGTCGAGGGTTCAATTCCCCTACAGTTACTTAAAGGACGCAAAACCCCAATTTAACTCTCAGCAGAAAGAGAACACTGCTCGGTTTTAGAAAGGTTTAAGAAAACGAAGACTTGTTTCTTCCTTGTTATAATAAGAATATAGTAATAATAGTAACAATACTACGTTTGGATTTCTTTTCACGCTTTCGTTTTTCTTGTCCTTTTTCGCTCTCAAACAGTCGTGTCCAACTGGAAAATTTATTTTGATTCGCCATCATGGAGGCAGCGGAACTTCACAGGAACAAAATAAACCCTTCGTTTTTCCTTAGTAAAGTGAATTTCCCGAGGGATTTTACGCAACAATTGCCTTGGGAAAGGGAAAATCTTCCCATGAGGTTTATACTTAACGGAAAAAAAAAAACTTTTTTTTTTTTTTTTGGCGGCAGCTGCTGAAAACATTAGTTCCTGAGGGTTAGGTTTCAGATTCCTTGCGAGGCTTGCAATGTTAAGGTCGGTTGGTGGGTTTACAGTGATGGAGCGTCAGATTATACTGCGCTTCCTCTTTCAACAGATATTCCAGTCTATTGTACTCAGAGGCTCCAACCCTGTGGCTTAAGCTCGTTTTATCCTCGCTCCGTTTTTCATACGACAGCACAGTACCCAAAAAAAACCTTCAGAGCTCATTCGTTTCCTCAACAGAGCCACAGTGAAAGCTTCCTCCTTTAACGAGGTTGCTCTGATTAATGAGGAACTGAACGGCATAGAGGTGACGGATTACAGTTGGTTTTATACACACACACACACACACACACACACACACACACACACACACACACAAATATATATAAAACGTTAGTTTTAGCTCGTATCTCCATGGCAGAACATTGCTTAGCTTTGCTCATTAGAAGGTTATGAAAGATGTGAGTAATTAGTTTAATCAGAAAGGTAATGAGGACGCTGGTTTGAGCTTGGCCGATAGTTCCATCCGAGTTTTCAACCTTTGATGTAGAACGAGGGCATTGGGTAAGGATGTGTTCTGTGGTAACGGGCATCTTGCAAAGTTCACTAGATGAAAGTGGGCGAGGCAGGAAAGGCCTATATGGCATCTGATGCAAGCAGGTGGTTCATATTGTTCTGTGGGGGTGTCTTTTGGGGCCAGGCTGCACATCTTAAAATCGTTTTCTGAGACTTCCATTTATGTCACCAGAGATCTTTTGAATACGTGTTCGATTCGACTTTTGGATGTTGCAGTTCTGAGGTTCTCCTGGTGAATTTTGGTTTCCCCTCAAGCGCTCCCTCAATGTCCTGGTATCCAGAAGAGTTTAATATCTATGGGGGGTTTTTTTTCGTTACTGGGGCGAGTTAATAATTTCGTGATGGAGGATTGGTCAGGGACAGGAACGTCACAAACTGCTTCTGAATACTAGCTCGTGACATGCAGTGTCCATTTGTCCGTTTAATAACCGCCAAGCCCAGGTACTCCGGAATGACTCTAGCGGCACGTTTGGGGCACAGCGGACGGTTGGATAATGGGAAAACGCGTCTTGTCAATATTAATACTGGACCAATTAGCAACCATCATTTAGTGCTTAACCCACAGGGATCATTCATGAAGGCAACACGCATGCAAAGTGTGGTAAAGAGACAGGGAGTAAGAGAGGGAGACAACAGCTGGTGGTTTTAAAAAGGGTATTCCCTACTGTAGCGTTCCTAAAGCTCCAGGGCTAAAGCATGGTGCAAAAGGGAGGAGGGGTACAATATTGGACGAGGTAGGACCAACAGGAGACGACAATGGAAACGAATAAGACAACAAAGCCCTTCTAGTCCACTCATCACTTTCTACTCGTTTAGTACTGTAACGTTTAAAGGCGGGGTAAAGAAAAACAAATGAAATAGAAGGGCAACGCAGGCGTTAAGGGTCACAGGTCACGGGCAGCCGATCTCCAAATAACAACCCGCCCACAGATACCAACAAATAAAGCATAAGGGTTTAATAATAATAACAACAACAACAACAACAGAGCAAGACAGAGCAGGCAGCAAAAGCATAAAATGGCTGCTTTATGTGGAAATACACAGCCTGAGTTGGGGGGGGGGGGGGGAGAAAGTGTTAGACTATCTCAGCACCATGTCAAATAAAGCAGACGTACCTTCTGCAGCTCAGGAGCTGCCCCAAAACTCATCAGTTTGGCTGCTAGCTCTGAAGGCTGAGTAAGAGAGAGTGCCAAGAGTTACACAAAAAATTTAAGGTGACCTCAGAGACGGAGGTCGCCAACATCAGAACGAAACCCCACTCTATATGTAAAGCAGACAGACATTCGCAGAGGCACTGAAGGGGAACCGTTTCATTGGTTCAGTACAGTTGCGCTGCGTAAAACGATAGACCGATCTGTTTCTCTACATTCTTTTGTTTGTCCACGTTCAGGACCGGCACAATCAGGTACCGTTTGGGTGCTCGGAATAAACTTCTACCCAAATAAGTAGCCAAGTGTTGATGGTCAGGTGAGGGTCCTGGACGTCACAGGACGGAGTAAATCAGATTAACAAAGTATGTAGAGAAACTAAATTGACTAGAGTCTGTAAAAACAGAACTATAAAAGACATCTATACGGTAAGTGGAACTGTTAAAACAAGCAACGAATATAGAAACAAGGTGGTCATAGGTGTGTGTGTGTGTGTGTGTGTTTATAGAAATATGACCACAAACGGAACAACATAAACAATTTCTTATATGGCTTTTACCGTTTGCCGTGCGACTACAACTTTACAAAAGTTGGTTTGGTTCAGTTGGTTCAGAGAGTGAACTAAAGTTATTTATCCTTTTCCAAACGTGTTTGTTTGTGGTCCTCTGGGCATCTCTTTTTAAAATCTACTTCGATAACTTCATCATTTTAACTCCTAACATCCCCCCCCCCCCCCCTCATAATGGCACACTTAAATATCTTCTCTACATGTCGAACGTCTGCTCTGGCTCTCTTGCGTCATTTTCTACTTAACCCGAATCAGCTGAGATGCCCTTAGCCTTTCGCGTTTGCGTGAAAGTTCCGCACCGAGACCCCGAGGCTACCGAAAAGATTTCGCGGAACCGACGTTCCAAAATTCACAGCGAACCCTTCTGTTCCACGGGAACAGATTTTCTTGATGCTCGAGGTGCGGGTTTTGGTCCCGACCTCGGGGCTTCTGGCTAGTTTAAGCATAACCCAAACCAAAAAGGCACTTCGCGTGCCCTACGATGGACTGGCGCCCCGTCTAGGGGCCGGCCTCTCGCGTGGGTGACGATAATGAACGAATGGTTCAATCATCAGCCTCGACTCACTTTGAAAAAGGGGTTGCGACAGCGGTCGGGAATGGTCATTTGTGACGGGAGCAAGACGCCACTAATCATTTCACTAATACTATTTAGCCCTATTTAAAAGAGCTGATCTAAGGGCGGACATGCCAGACTGTCTTTTATATATATATATACACACATACAGTACATCATACCAGACCTTTAAAGGTTAAACGATCAGAAGGACACGGTGACAGCGGGTGTACGTACCAGCAAGTTGGCTCCTGACTGGAAGAGGTTGTAGGGGTAGAGGATCCTTTCGTAGTGGCCGCGCAGATGTGAGCCCACTGCCTTTCCAGGAGCAAAGCCCATGGTCATGGCTATCTTTGTCCATCTTCTCTCCCTGCAAACTATATCAAATCCTCCATCTTCTGCAACCAGCTAAAGACGTGACACAGAGAACGAGAAGAGTCAGATACAAGCACGCTCCGACGTCAATGCTAACCTCTCTCCCCCCCCCAAAAAAAAAAAAAAAAAAGAGGAGCACGGCAAGGTGGGCGTTCGAGGTCTCGGCTGGGAATACTTTACCTTGTGGAGTTGGTACAGGTCTAAAATCTTGCGCTCTACGTGAGGAATTTTGAGTGTGCATCCCTGAAGTTCCCAGAATTTAGCAATCTGGTCCAGAAAGTTGAGTTTGACCCGGGTCTGTGCCTGGAAACGAAACAACAAGACGAGAGTGGACGACGAGGGTGTGATGGCAACGCGGCACAAAGACAAAAGACGGGAATTCCTTTACTGAATGAACACCAAAAGGATAATGATTAGCCCGTTTCTTACCGGCTGTGCCTCGCTGTGCTTTTACCAATATGGTGGAGGCTTGAAAAGAGCAACATTCTGCTGACTGGGGCTTTCTAATTGAGGACAAACTCTCACCATGACTCCTCAGGACGTTTAGAACAAAGCCTTAAACCACTAGCGCGCCCCCCCACCCCCCGGAGCGGACTGCCGAAGATGCAAAACCCACCCAAAGCCCGCCCAGCACAACGGAACCATTTACCTCCAACTCATTAAGCCTCTGGATCCGAGGAGTGAAGTGAAGTCTGTCGACGTCACATGCAAATGGAGGCTGCCAATCCTAAACGCACACAAATAAGAGCAGGGTTAACAACACCGGAGCGCAAACTGTACTAGGAGTTTCTCTTACACACACCAGCCATGTTTCCTGTCTTTGCACTTTTAGTTTGGCCTTTCCGATTATTTAGTGGGAACACCTCTCACACACGCGCGCGGGCGCGCTTACCAAAATACAACCAGAATTAACAAAAGATTATCCAAGATTTCTGCCCGATACAGACCTGCGACACTACGGCTAATTAGTACAAGAACTACAAATGTGTTTGTGTTTGCATTTTTGTGCCATTGCGGACATTTTCAAACTTTTTTTCCCCTCAAGGCTACTGTAATGTAAACATATAGTGTATTTTCCCATAGACAACTGTGTGCGAACAATATGCAAATGTCTTCAGGTGACTGATGAGGGTTTGTGAGCCTTTCGTTTGACAGAAGACAAAAACGCATCGATGGACTGATAGCATTACAAAAACAGCACAGAAGATCAGCCCTACGACAGAGACCCAACGGGTGAATGTCATCCAGTTATAGCTAGAAGCCAGAGAAACCACGAGACGTTACAGAGGGACAAAAAGGCGTACTATTTACAACAGGACAGGCACACAAAAACCTACAGCTTCTTACAAAGTCACTAGACGCTACAACCGAATTAGAAAACTCTTCACCTGAGGAGTTCAACCAAAGGTTTAGAGTGAATGACAAACTTCTGCTGCTCCTAAACTCCAGCCTCTGCCCGTGAATACATGCCGTTGATAGGTTTGTGACCAGTACCGTCTCCTTGATAATTATTAAGAACATATGGTAATTATGAGGAATCGTGTTGGGCAGCCCCAAGGCAACTTTGATCATCTTTAATCGCATCCCATTTACGACTCTGTGCGTATAATGTGCTGTCCAACGCATTCAAATATTTAATTATGCCAGCCGTATCAGTTCTATAGTGTTAAACATTCATACAGACACCTTTACCAGCAGCATCTTACATACAGAAATGTCTGATATTAATCTTAGTAGACCAATAGCCTCCAGTCCACAAAATAAATCATCCAACTAAAGCCCGGTTACGCCTAGGGTGAGGTCTTTCGTACTTCTCCTCAGCTCTTAAATCCACGGTCCATTACTGACGCAGGAACCTTCTCGTGGTTAAGTAACTACACATGATGTCTACCGACCCGCGGGCAGCAGATTACTCCTACTTATTTCAATTTGCAAAGCTTCACTCGCCATAGGTTTCAGTTGCCGGTATAGTGAGCAGAAATTTTAGCGTTAAAGACACGTGCCACGAGTCCCAGCAGTGAAGGGATGCAACACGGGCACCTCCTTCATACTCAAGGTCAGAGCAGAAGGGCAACTGACTCAAATAAGCGCAGCAAACCTTGAAGCATATGGGCTGCTGCAGCAGCGGAAGACCAGACGCTTTGCCCCTCTTGTCAGCCGAGGCTACAACTGGCATCTCAGACGCGAGGAGTTCACTGTGTTCAAACAGAGCCCCGTTTGGGTGCGGCTGAACGGGAGAACCTTGTGTGATCTTTTCCACGACGATTAAAAGGCGGTTCTGAGGGCAAATGGGGCTTTAACCAGTACCGGCAAGGCACAAGGTTTGTACATGTTCCTATGTGATACTATTCTACTCATGACACAACTAAAGGAAATGTATATTATGTTTAGTTTTATCCCAGTTCCCATTAGCACCAAGAACGTCTGTAAATATAAGACCCCTTTTTTAAGCCCTTTCTAAGTAGTAGCTCCAGATTACAGGTCTACAGTCTGCCTTTAATTAATAGGCTGGTACTGCTGTTTGGTTTTAAACTACACAAAGCTCGTTTGGTTCAACCTGTAAAGAGAAGCAACAAGATTTAAACGATTTAATATAATCTGAAACTAGGCAAATCATCTCTCCCCCACCCCGAATTGAGACACAATCTCCACCACTGGATTATGCCATCGGTAGATAACTATTTGAGAATTATTAGGCACTTGTGACGCGCACAATACGTCCACTTTTACTGTTTAATAAGCCATAAATTAAAAAAAAAAAATAGGGTATCGAAGAATGACATGTACATAACATATAACATAACAGCCAAACTCTGATCAGGATGACGTAAGAAAAAACTAACCAAACAAAAAAATCCCCGCATTCTGTGGGCACTACATCGCTTGTGTGTGTGTGTGTGTGTTACCTCTACAGCTTTCATTTTATAGACCATGCACAACACATTCGGTCTCCACCCTCTCTTAAGCAAATGTGCCTAGCCCGTTCAACGGCTCGCCACAGACCGTCAACGCGCTTCAGGTTTACGGCTGCTGTTTTGTTTTTGTTTGTTTTTTTGGACCAAGCGACCCTTTTACGATTGTCGTAAGATAAAGGTTTGCGCGTCACTGCCTAAATCCTCAGCGGGAAAGCCTATACCCAACTTGACAGTGTTAGCTGTGTGTTCTATCGTACGCAGATGTTACGCTGCTCACAAAAACGAGGGCGCATTTCGTTTTGAAGTGTCCTCCGACGGTTGCGAGCATTAGCTATATCATCTACTGCCATCCACACCATGAATGGCTGCAATTATTTCAGAGCGTTACACCCGGTCTAATTTTATCAGCAGTGATTCACACCTTTGAACCAAAGTGAACCAAATGGCTCTCGGGGTTGCAAGGGTATCCAAAACAGTAATAAACGAGATCAGGAGTGTGGAGGCCACTCTAGCGGTAAGTCACAGTAACCAACATCACTTTCCCGCAGAGTGCCAGTGGCGCCGCCCGGCCAGGTCAAGTGCCGACTCGGGCATTCTGTAACCTATTGTGGGGATGGTGCAGGGGCTGAGATGTACTGCCTCACCATCCAGGGTGCCTGAGCCCAGTGAACTCTTATTTCTGGCCTGACCAGTGACTCCGACCAGGACAAACAGCAGGGACGGGGGTATGAAAACAAACCGTCCACCTTTCTGGGGAATAAAAGTAATGCAAATACAGTCAAATTAAATGTGAACCAACAGGTTAGTCTTGATGATCGTTATCCCGAGTTAGCTTGGGTTATCGAGCAGTCGAACACGATACGAAGCGAACATGTATGGAAAGGGAATAATAGTTCAGACTCCGTCCACATGAATGCGAACTAGGAAGTAAATTCAACACAAACACCGACAAAAAGCACCAAATAAATAAAGCCATATTAAACCGTAGTGCCCCTTTCGAACGTGCCAGCATATGGACCGGCTGTTCTGCTTTCAAAAACTGTGTCCTTTAAGACCAAACGCATACCAATGTATGTCTGTTGCTGTAACCGCGTAGGTGAGCTATCTACAAAACCACTTCCTCTGCCAAAGCATGAACCAGATCACCCACTTATAAACTGTAGATGGGGGGGTGGGGGGGAAGGGACGGACAACAGTGAGAACAAGCCTTCCTGCTCTCTCTCTGTGTCTGTCTGTCTCTCTCTGTGTCTGTCTGTCTCTCTCTGTGTCTGTCTGTCTCTCTCTGTGTCTGTCTGTCTCTCTCTCTCGAACTAGTATAAAATGCAAGTAGGCTTCTTCATTCACTTCCATACAACTGCTTGTGTGTACTTGTATTTGAGCTGACCTCTAAATGCAGAATTAAAAGAACCTTATAGTCTCACCTAAGTATCTCTGTTTGGGGCACATAGAAATCCAAGCATTCAGTGACATCTCACAATGCTCTTTGGAATATTGTGAGATTATGGTTGGAATAAAATAGATCAGATTTTGCTCAAACACATGGAGTCCATGACAACTCGACATACAAATAAATTCTGAAATCTATGTTTTTTTCCCCAAAGTTTAAAATAATAAAAATTAGATCAAATATACAAAACAGTTCAAAGCATTTTCACCAGTGACCTCAGTCTTTTACCATGCACCGTATGCGTTAGAGAGCATAATAGAGCATAATATGCATACATTTGACATTTTCACATCAAGGAAACCATGTGCACTGGACTATACCGGTCATGAAATGAGGGAATATTTTAAAATTATATATTTTTGTGAGCAGTGTAGTATGATATAAAACACAAAAACTATGGTTCCCATCTGTGCCTACACATACAGACAACATTGACTGTGTTTGAGGGAGACATTAGTTGAGACCATGACAATAACACAGGGGATTTAAAATGTGAAAAATTCACTGCATCGGATAAGGCACAGTTTGGAAGGAGCAAGCATTCATAGAGAGTAACAATTAATTCGCATGAATAATAACACTTACCAATAGCACATGCTGATTGAGAAAAGGGCTGGAAATGGTTGTGGATTGTGAGTGTGTTGAGAAGATTCTTGTCAATCATGCCTATTAAACAAAAAAGGAGGATTAAGCACAGGGGCAGCTTGATGTTCTGCTATATCAATTGCACTGTACAGTACCTGTAGGCTCATGGATCCATGGGTGTATGGTCTGCTACATGTTAGTAAGACCCTCATTTCTATTCCATACATTTTATGTTTATGTTCAGTTTACACATCATGCAGTCTCTCCACTTTGTATTCAAAAGCAAGGAAATTGCTGGTTGCTGGTCCATATTCCACAAAATTAACTGAATCGCGTATAGTGATGGCAGTAAGATAGACTAGATCCCAAATAGTTGAGTTGTGTTGTTTCTTATGTCTATCTTTTGTCTACAATTGCGGTAACAAAAAAAAACTATACACTGGCATTTGGTATTGCATGACCAAATGAACCTCATAATTTAATGACAGTAGAGAGATGGTACACAATACAAACAACACAACTGGTATTTCAGTTGCCAAAGCTATTACTCACAGTAAATCTGTGCAATGCTAAAAATGCTAAAACACGATAAGTTAAAGGTAAATACAGCATAAAGTCAGTGTGGCCTAATCATTCTGCGTGAAACATCACCATACCGACCCTTAGAACAGGGTTATTTAGGTTTTGAGCATCTTACCATTGTGCCTGGAGTTTATTTTCGTATCCAGCGGGTTAAGTCCAATAAAATATTTGTTCCATTTTACCACGGTTTCCATCTTCTGCCTCCTGTTAATAAAGGACAAACTACATGAATCTGTTGATGTTTTCTTACATAACAGTGCATGTGATTGCAAGCAGCAACAGAGAAGAGTCTTTACAGTTTTCTACACAGATAACAACTTGACTGTAGCGAAAGAAAACAAAAACACCCCCGCAATTCCGGCGCATTCCACCACTTGTCCACTGCAAGTACGATTAAGTGTAACCAAGGTTAACTAATAACGATAGCGTGGAAGGTTAAAAGGGTCAGTAACGTTTCGATTGACCATCGTGGTAAAGATATCGTTCAAGCGTCGGCTGTGATCGGCTCACAGTTGCTGATTTGCTAAATGAATGTAGCTCTATCATTGCGGATCATAGCAGATCAGCCTTCCAGCAGCTTCACCCAGTCGCATTTAAGACTCAGCCATTTCCTAAATCGTGCACGCAAATGCCAGAACACATGAGCATCACCATATTAATATACAGTCGAGCAAAGAAAATTGTATTTATAGTAATAAACTTAGATCACAAACCCCAGCCATTCACTCAGTTTCTGCAGCGCTCAGCTGAATGAGCGGACCACTGACCTCATACGGGCGACGACAGAGGCTGATGGGAATGGGAAATGTAGTTCTAATTGGTGCACCTATTGTAGGCTTTGAGGCTGCGCTCTCTAACCGTTAATACAACACCGTTTGCTTTTTAGGATGTAAAAAAAATCAGATTAGTCTCCGAATCGTTACAATGCATTGAACCTACCTTTTTGATGTTTCATTCCTGTTACTGCTGTGAGACATTTAAAACTAAATTATACAGGACTTTGTTGCACTTTAGATTACAGAGTATTACAAGTATGACAAACTTGTTGATAATTCAATTCAATTCAATTCAATTTTATTTATATAGCGCTTTTTACAATGTAGCATCGTCTCAAAGCAGCTTTAC
>JAUZST010007384.1:0-14215 GCA_034779995.1 Parotocinclus haroldoi | reverse complement strand
AGAGAGAGAGAGAGACAGAGAGAGAGAGAGAGAGAGAGAGAGACAGAGAGAGAGAGAGAGAGAGAGAGAGAGAGAGACAGAGAGAGAGTGAGAGAGAAAGACAAGAGAGAAAGACAGAGAGAGAGACAAGAGAGAGACAGAGAGAGAGAGAGAGTCAAGAGAGAGAGCGTATGGGTGAGAGAGAGAGAGTGTGAGTGAGAGAGAGAGAGAGAGAGAGCGAGAGAGAGGGAGAATATGGACAAAAGAGAGAGAGAGAATATGGGTGAGTGAGAGAGAGAGACAAGAGAGAGGGAGAGAGAGACACGTCGGGGTAAGGGGGAAGGGGGGCGGGGTAATATTAGAGTATGTGGTTAGATCACATTCCTCTCCATGCCCTCTCATGCAGGAGGCCTGGCTCCAAGGCAAGGATGGTGAGACAGACGCAGATAGACAGAGTGAGCTGGCACGAACCAGTCAGACCAGGTGTGGAGCCCTGGCACAGCCTCTCCAGCTACCAGCTGTATCAGACATGGTAACATTATGCAACCACACCATTCGTGAAAGTCGCTGTCATTCCTCTGCACACTGTTTTGACTTTTAAGTGACAGGTCATGGGTTTGCACTCTAGACGGGCCACAACCTCTGACAAGGCTTATAACCACAAACAGAGACTCGTATCAGGACAACGCGGGATAAGGCCCAACGCAGACCTACATCTTTCAGCGGACTCTTCTCTGGGCCAACAATTAAGCTGTGAAGGTCCTTGATCAGGGTCAGGAACTCGCAACCCTCTGGAAGAGGGCAGTTTCCATTACGATGGTTCAAACTGGTTTGTGCTGGTCTCGTACTGGTGTAGCTGGTGAATCAGCTAAAGCTTGTTAGTCAGGCTAATGAACAAACATTGTCTTGCTGATTGACCGAAAGGTCTACTGGTAAGTGATTATTGGTCATGCTGGTTGTTAAGAACATGGTCTTTCTAGCTGGTTCTGGTTAATCCGGATATTATCCGGCTGGTTGACCTGCCAAAACTTTACAGTTACGCTGACCAACATGCGAAAGGCAGTGTAACTGGGACGCTTTTGCTGGTTTTTGTTGGACATCCAGCTGAAGCTGGTTAATCAGTAACTGCTTGATAGATTCAATGTACTGTTTGAGAAAAGCTAACTGTCTAGGTTAGTTTACCAACCCGTAAAGCTTACTGGTTATGCAAAAGCTTGATTAGATTACCATTTATGCTGGCTGACCAGCAATTGTGTACTGGTTTATCTCGATAACCAGCAAAAAATGAAAAACCGTTTAAGTGCTGGGTTAGCCTGGTGGTTAAGGTACTGGACTGGACTATGGACCAGAAGGTCCAGGGTTCAAATCCCACCTCTGCCACCGTCGGGTCCCTTGACCCCCAATTGTTTAGATTGTAAAACTGGATAAGGGCGTCTGCTAAATATGTTAAAAAACGGTCAAAAACGTAGCGGTTAATCTGGGTAACCAGTAAAAGCTCACTGTTTACCCAAAAAAGAACTGGTTATCCTGGTTGACCATCAAAAATGTACCAGTTTCACTCTCTAACGTGCAAAATCACGTCTTTCCTTCAGCCTTTCCCTCTTATTGACTTACTTATGCGATTGTAATGCCGCCGACAGAGACGGCTAAGCACGTACAAACTTCCCCACCGTTGGGATA
Organism: Parotocinclus haroldoi; assembly: GCA_034779995.1. Taxonomy (NCBI): domain Eukaryota; kingdom Metazoa; phylum Chordata; class Actinopteri; order Siluriformes; family Loricariidae; genus Parotocinclus; species Parotocinclus haroldoi. Next base: position 12,556 of record JAUZST010007384.1, on the reverse strand, counting down.
AGTTTTCAGGGTTCAGGTCCCCCTGTGCCACATCCTTTCACAACATTTCATAGAAAAGATTTTCTGACGTCGAGGTTTGATACAGATTTACGTGTAGGCGTCGTAGCGAGGAGCTGGAGTAAGATATGGGTGAGTGGAAACCCCCCATAAAAATAGTATGTGTCTATCTGTGTGTGTGTGTGTGTGTGTGTGTACTACAGGACGTGTGTTACCCGCTTTTGACAGGATGAAAGAATGAGCGGCAGAGCATGAGGAAGTGGTTCATTCTGCCAATTCAGCTGAAAAAAAAAGCAGAGAGAGGGGGGTGTCGGTATGGTTCGTACCACAATTTGAACGCATTTTCGATCTTGTGACAGAAACCAAAATAAACGGTCAGGTTCTTCACGTCTGTAGATTTGGATATTTGAAGTGAAATCAAATCACTGCAGCTCACTGAACCCATTTCTTTAAAACCACCGTGTTACCCGGATGAGTTCGGTGCCCTTGTGCACGAATTAGATAAATAATAACAAAGCGGTAGATTCTTAAACGGTTAATCCTGCACCTCTGAACCTAATGCGCCTGCGTTCATCGTTACTCTCACGTCACACGGCTTGGAACGGCTGACTGGAGCGTTTGCGAAAGCATCTCTCCCGGAGCAACTGGATACTTCTGCAAATAAAACGACTGAATGTTTTAAGATCAAGATTGTTTCTAACCAGCAATGCAACCTGCGTGGAAAATCACCCAAGGCTTCGTGTGCCTGGGTGTCTCAGGAGCGATTCTTAAAACCATAGGACGAAAGATAAACACCGGCTGGACAAACGGCTTTTAACGCGTCATGTTTAGTCACGCTCAGCACAAAAGGCCGGATGCATTTTAAACAAGATCAACACCGAGTTTACTCCGGGTACTCCGGTTTCCTCCCACAGTCCAAAGACGTGTGTTAGGTTAATCGGTGTCTCTAAAAGTGGCCCTTAGTGTGTGACTCACACCAGGTGGGCACCGGCTGACCCGCGACCCCATTTGGATTGAGCCGTCGATAATGAATGAATGAATGAAGTCCCGAAACGACATGCGGCACTGTGGTTTCAAATATAATAAATTACACGTGCAATATGCTGAAATATGTTGAATTTGCTCTCCTTTAGGCCTCGTGCTGCGTTCCTTCAGTTCGAAATTTGCACAAGACCGTGGTGTTCGTCATGAAATTCAGTCATTTGTTAGTGCTATCGGTCCCTACTTACAGCCAGAAACGAGTTTATTAGGCACAAAGTACTTAGTCCTCCTCAGACTGTGAGTGCCTACATGGCTTACATGAGCTACGCTGCTAACTGCTAACCAAAACCTAGCAGAGGGATGTGGTGGCTGTTATCAGCATCATCGGGGCTGACTGGAAATCAGAGGTCGATTCATTATTTACTGTAAATTTTTGATTGTGGACACATTGTGCTCTTGTTATTGCTTTAAAGCCCCTTTTAGGATGCCTGTTTACATTTGTATATTCGTACAAATCGAGCGTCCATACCGACAAACGGCAGGGATAAACATTTAGGACCATTTTTAGCTAATACAACACGAATCGAATCTTAATTGCGTCAGGATTCGTTGACATTCGTCCTACTCTAACTACAGCCTGCTTGGCTTATGCAATTAATAATGGGTTGGGTCTGAGGGAGGGGCGGCTGGTTGGGGATCATCGCTGACCCATGAGATTACCTGGCGCACCTGGGGCATTTCTATGAACTGAAAAATGTCATATATAATATAATGTAATATAATATAATATAACAATATAATACACCTGATTTATATTTTGTTTATTTTATAGTTGCATGTGTCGCTATAGCACAGTGTAGATTGGTATTTTGCCTCTACCTACACCCTCCACTATTCTCCGTTTTATAAGTAACCCAGTTTAGTTGTATTTAGTTGTGAGATATGAGGGTAAACTTTAGAATAAACTCACCGGGAGCCAACACTGGATGTTTTATTCTTTCATTTATGCACATAGCGGCTTAAAGGATATTCAGGGAGTGTGTGCCCGTACTTACAGATGTGGTAGTACATGTGAGGTACAGGACACAGAGGCACAGTCTTGCAATCTTGCAACAAGGTAGGTTTTTTTTTATACGACAAAGGTTCTCATCTGTTTATTCGCTAACCGGACTATGTAACCGGAACAACTTAGTTTCAGAAAGCGGCCTTTGATTGTAGGTTTAAAGTTTATATGCACTTGTTTACCAGCCAGTTTAGGGTCAATGGGTCTGTATTCTTTTCTCACGTCCATGTCCATGTATTGTGTCTTTAGGAACTGTGAAAATTTCAGGCTGCTTAGTCATCGCGTTTCATTTCCATATCCATCTTGAGACGAGCGATTTTCCTGACGTAACCCGCAGTAATCTAGATGTCAGATTAATGGAGTTTGCACGGCCCGAGCGAAACGGTCATGCGTTTGCCGCGGTTAGCTCGTGCATTGTGAAGTTATCTTTGCGGCTCACACCTGTTTTCTAAAGCTCCTTGTGCACAAAGCTGGGACAACACCATCCCCACGCCCTCTTCATAAGCCACTTAATCGCCACGGCCCAACTGATAGCACCCCTCCCTTCCAGTCAGCACACGCCGGTGCCGCTGCAGAAGCCGAAGGAACTTTTCCTGCATCTGAAGATATTTCACAACGATTTTGTGAGATGTGAGGCAAATGGCGGATTTGGAAACCCCGTAACAATCCTGTCATCTCAATCGGATTCCCTTTTGTGCTTTTTTTCCGTTTATCTCGGGCTCCGTTTGCATTTTGTTTCCTCTTTTTTTTCCCTCCTTTTCTTTGAAACGTGGAACATAAGCTTATTAAACATTCGATGTCGTTTTTTTAACCCTTTGCAAATTGCATGGTGACAAACTCAGAGCACCTCAGAGCAGACAAAGCCCCGTGTGACGAGTGGGGCCTGGACCCCAGTTTGGGAACCACTGGGTTTAAACCAATTACATGAGATACGCCTTGCTCCTTAGATTTTTGGAATAGCAGATCCCACATTAAGAGCTGAGCTTTTTTCGTATGTTTGTCTCTGTTGGTTTCTTGCGCTCTGACAGGTTGCCAGGTTTGCGTGCATTGAAACGAAAATCTCCCAGTCATATTTCAGCCAGAAATCCCCCAAAGATGCCTAGTACTCGTACTCGAAACGTAAAAATGCAAATAATGAATAAAAAAAGCGAGCCCTTTCGGCCAACGTGTCTCTAGTCCAAGTCGAGTCTTACTGCTCCAGTTCTGAACCCTGGGCAGCAAGACAATGCCTCACAGGGCACAAGTGCAACACACACACACACACACACACCTGGAGACACAGGGTGAACAACCATACTGTGGATTCAACCCTGATATCCAAGGCGCAAAAACACAACCTAGTGTAAACAAGGAGGATAATCTGCATAGAAAATGAACGTATGTGGCTGCGCAGTGCAAGTCTGGATAGGAATAACTTCTGCTTATGTACTGACATAGATTTTCCGGTTATTCTGAATAGAAACTGGAATTTACAAACTGTTATGTTCAGATAATGCGTCTTTATATTCTTATTTTGGCAAATGAAAAGAAGAAGGGTTTTTTTTTTAACCTGCAGATTATTACTGTCAGTGAAGGAGAGGGTACCTTGGCAGGTTGTGTGTGCAGGTACGCCAGTGTGAGTGTGTGTGTGTGTGTATGTGTGTGTGTGTGTGTGTGTGTGTGTGTGTGTGTGTGTGTGTGTGTTTTCCACTCCCAGCTCGACGAGCTGTGGCTCAGGTGGACGCTGCCAAAATACTTTCAGTGTGGAGGGAGGGCTGTAGGTGGGTGCACACGTTTGTTTCCTCACCACTCTCTCTCTCTCTCTCTCTCTCTCTCTCGCACACACACACACACACACACACACACACTCTCTCTCTCCTTGAATCTGTGACACACCTTCCTGCATGCAACTCTTCTCCTTATCGCTCTCTCTGTCTGACGTTGGCTCTCACTTTCGCATGCTTCAGAGGGAAGATAGCAGCCTGCTTCCTGACACTGACGGAGCTCGACTCGACCGCCAGCAGCAAAAGGTCAGCGATGTCTCTCTCACTCACACTCACACACTGTCTCTACGTCTCTCTATCGTTGTTCCATCCCAGTGTATTGGGTTGCATTGGAAAGTATCAGTGTGTGGCTTACACAGCCAGCCGAAGTTCGGTCTAATGGAGGCGATCGACATGGCAGAAATATCGTCCCGCGATACCTTCTCATGGTGCGGCGATACTTCATTCCAATCAGACCCTGACAAGCTTCTTTAAAAAGGTGTACGTCTTAAACCGAACGTGACATTTACCGTACAGGGCAGCGTAGTTCATGCTAAAGGAATCAGGACAAAGGTCTCAGAAATCAAAGGGCTCGTTCAATGTTTTGTTCCTGAATCAATTTCAGTATTGCGCAAAACGATTGTTACTGTCACTATGGTTATGGTCGAGCCGTAACGTAACGTAACGTAACGTAACGCCTGATCTTAGATTCATCACCGTCAAGAACAATGGAGTTAAAAAGCAAATCCTTTTTCTTGAATCATTTTTTTTTTTAAAAAGTTGCCTCATAAAGTGGGGCAGCTCCCACCCGGTTCGGGTCGTCTCGTCTGCATTGCGCGGTTGGCCTGGCCTCAGGGAGGAGAGCTAGGTCGTGGGATCCTCCTCCTGACCGTGGTATGCTTACATCCAGACCTGTGTGTTAGCCAGACCTGCCAGAACCGGTGCGACCCTGACCTGGGGGTTAGAACGTGAGAAAATAGAAATATAGGAATGAATTAATATGATGTAATATGAAGCCTGCAGTCTGGAATTCCTGACATTGCATCTCTTTTGTTTTTTGTTTTTTTTTTTGGCAATCTGAAGACACATAGGAGATAAAGTGAACGGAAACAGGATAGTTTAGGAGTAACTGGAGGTGGCTCAGTGCTTGGTTTGAAGAAAACACACAAAATAGTACGACTGCATCAGTGGGAGGAGAGCGTCTCAAAAATGACTCCACATAGGTGGACAGATACAGAGTTTTTAGGTATCAATAATCAATAATCAAAAGCTGATATGGCATACATGCTTATACAAGTCACTCTAACTGACTCATATAATCGCTATTAGTAATTAAATAGCTCAAAACCCAGTGTCGGAGATATTCAAAGGGTCAGGTGACTCTGTAAGGCAGTCTCGGGAATACTCGTCCTATACTTACAGTATACACTTGAGCGCTCTTCGCGTTGGACTGGTTAATCAGGCGATGTCTGTAATTGAATGAATATCTCTGACGTTATAAAACTGTTGCACCCGGTAATAAATAATCGATAATAAAATCCTCAGAGAGCGCGCGAGTTGCTCTTGGGTTGTGTTCTCGACAGCCACAGTCATTACTTAATCAGATTTTTTTCATATTAGATTTATCCTCCTCACATGACCTTCTGTGTAGCGAGAGACCAGTCCAGTTAAACAGCACATAAACAGCACGCTTAAACTCTCTGATTGACTCTAAATACCTGCGGTAAACAAAAGAGCTTATTTTTCCATGAGCTGGCTGAGATAGTTGGGTAAAATAAAAGTGCCTGTGAAAACACAGACACGGCCGATCCGGACGGAAATGAAATCGTTGAGCAGCGGTAATAGAGGAAATTGTTCGATGTGACCAAATTATAGGTGTGTATTAGCCCGTAGATATTGGGCTTCGGTCTTAATGGCTGTAGTCACTACCTTGCTTATTGAATCAAAATTTTAAAAATCGAGAACGAGGTTGAACTGAATGAGCCGCCGGGAAAAATTGTCTTTGCTTATATAGCGACGTGTCGTTTTTTTTCACTGATATGATTTATAGGTATACAAAATGACTCGAATTCATTATTTGACTTATTGTTCCGTAACACAAATGCACATGCACTCTTTTGATTAATAAACCTGTACATTTCGACCTCCCTTTTAATGCTCGGGGTCACAGTGCTCCCTGGATTTGATACCGTCATACCATATTGCCAGACTGGCCTGGGGGTCCTCGAACGAAGGGTCCTTAGGAGCCGCTTACTTTCAAAGTGAAACGGTGCATGGTTGTACCTTATCACTGAGATAGGTGTTGAATTAAAACGGATGAATGTTTAATAAATAGTTATAGAGTGGCAGCAATAAATAATGAATTGACAGTAATATATTTATGACTGGTGGTAAGAACCAGGTGCTGGAAATGGCAAGAGGTCCGAAGATCCGGCGCGTCTGCCTGCACCCAGTGAATTCCGGGTGGGGTCCAGACCCTGCAGCCCTGACCAGGATGAGCAGGGATTAAAACAGGATATATTAATCATACAATAATAAAAAATATCGACAATAACAATAAGAAGAAGCATCAAATGATTTGTAGACTGAAGGGAATTCACTTCCGTGGTAGGGAGTTCGTTATTCGTTGCGTTCTCGTTCCTTCGTTAACACTCGCCGAACGCTTGTTCTGTATCTGCAGCTCAGACCGTGTCTTTTCATTATCAGTCTTTCCGAATTTTAGATCTGCAGAACAAGCGAGGCTTTGAATGGTCAAGGATACAGTAGAGCGGCTGAATAGGCAGATGACTGGCACTTTCAATTATTCATCCATTTGATTGTGGCCATGAGATTTGCTTTCAGGATTGAAATGAATTGCTTTCAGATCGCGCAGGCCTTGTTTGCTCTGATTGGTCCGGCCTTTATGGGCATCGTGAGTGCAGAGATAACGCCATATAGCGCTAAACACCTACGCTCGGACCCTCCCTTAGGTACAGAGCGATAAGGAGAGAAAGAGAGTGAGAGTGAACGGGCGAGGGTTATATGGGGATAGGCAACCACGCCTTTGTCTTTTTAGTCACTAGGACAAGGTTTATCGAAGTTGAACCTGATCCGAGGGAGGCTTTTGTTACAGCCTGGATACTTTTACACTGGCGTGTTCACAAACATTTCAGGAGTAGCCTCCCTCTGTTTGCTTTCTTTAGGGGGGGGTGTGGGAAAGAGGCAGGCTTCACAATGCTCGGGCTGCACAATTCCGCCGGTGCTATCTGCACCAGTCAAAACCCCCACTCGAATACACACATGAGATTGGCACAGCTCAGAAGTTCACACAGAGCCGATCGCGAACAATGCGGCGTTGAGATGATATCGGGGCGGCCAAAGCCAAGCCAATTTGTTACTCGGCGAGAGCGGCTGAACGATAATCCGCAAGGCAAGGTCAAGATTAAGGCAGGTGCACCTGGGATTCCATAGGAACATCACGTTGGAGATTCGGGGACACACAATCCAGACCTGCTGAATGGCCAGTCTCGAGGTTCAGAGGCAAATGACCAGGGCTGTTCCTGCTCTGCTCTGTGGCGCTTTTAATCCCGGGGTTGCCAGATCCGTTGGGGAAAAAAAGCCATCACGGTCAATGGGAAACGGAGACTGAATAAAGACAAGACTCTAGAATAGGGCTAGGAAATTGAGCAGTCCTGAATAAAGCACAGCTGTCTTTTGTTTCTACCGGATTCCATCTGAATTTCTGAACTTTTTCACTTTTCGTTTCAGTTCAGCAGTTTCATTCCAATCGCCTTAAAGCTGTTGCACTGTGATCCAGGTCCCAGTGAGTAGCCCGAGGCACAAACTTTGAGGAAACCCCAAATAGAATTGTTGTCTACTACCAAATAAGCGATAGTGGATGGCAAGCTACTGTGGTGTGAGCGGATATTTAAGGCCATGCTGCATCAGTGCCCTCACGTAATATGCCCCAAATTAAGCAAGCCCAGTGACGGTGACAGTGGCAAGGAAAAACTTGGGTATGGGTCGCTGTTGCATCACCGGGATCACAGCCCACCGGTGCCTGTGCGATACCCGACCAGACCAAACTGGACAAACCCAGGAACATATTGGGAAAGGGAAAATATTTAATCCAGGTAATCAGCCTCCTTCATATGGGAACGTGCAGAAGATGTGCAGAGGGTGTAAAATAGCTTGTCGGATGTGACAGAGCTCTCCGAGAGTGAGTGTAGGAGTTCGACAGGCGATGTGCATGAGAACAAGAGTTTAGCTCAGATTAGCTCAGATTAATTGAGATAAGCACGACCATTCGACGAAAAAAAGCTCAGGTTGGTCTGAGCTCTCAAGGCTCTGAAGTGCTGCGTCGTCGTTGGCGCTGGTAAATCGCGGCAGCCTAATCTGCTAAAAACCGGACTGAAATCCTAACTCTAACTTGTCGTAAAACGTGTTTGTTGCGACTAAGGACCGTTGTTTGGGAGCAGACGACAGGGCTGTGCTGAATATAAACCTGTGCTGGGAAGAAACCTAAATATGACCCAATCCCAGAGGCGTTACAAAAGCACCAGTGGGTCAAAGAGCTTTGTTGTGTTCAAATATATATGTATTTTTTTAAAGGTTCGTCCCCTGCTGACTCAGAAACTCAGCAAAATATTTATTTGAATGTGAGAAGGGGCGCACGAACCTTTCCTGGACACCGCGGATGTTATTTCGTTTGCCAGAGGTTCATGAAATCCTGCAGGGTTCTTATTCGATATAACCCGAGTGTAAAAAGAAAGAGGCACGACTGCGCAGTTCCCGTGTTCAATAAGCAAAATATACTTTGATTCGTTCAGCTTTCGGGGGTGCAGGTCGTCCTTCCACCTCCCAAAAACATGCCAGTAGACCAGTAAGCTACTCTGAACTGGCGTGAGCGTGTGGCGGATAGCTTCAGCGTCCATACGGCGCTGTGCAAAAGTCTTAGGCCTCCTTTAAATTAGACATACCATTGTTTTAGCAATGCTATATTGACCGTTCATTTCTCGCTCTCTCTATTAGAAGACATTTTCTTTTCTATTATATATATTTATTGTACAGGAGGCTGCCTGTTCTCCCCACGTCTGTGTGGGTTTACTCCGGGTACTCCGGTTTCCTCCCACAGTCCAAAGACGCGTGTTAGGTGAATTGGTGTCTCTAAAAGTGGCCCTTAGTGTGTGACTCTGTGGGCATGCCCTACGATGGTTTGGGGGTTCAAAACTGTGTGAATTAAGTGGAAGATAATGGATGATTCTATTCTATTCTATTCTATTATATCAAAGCTTACAAAGATTGGATTGAAGATCAGTGGAAAGTAGACTTTTTATATTTTTAGGTCAATTTTAATATATTGTCTATCAGGAGTTCAGTGTAGCATGAGAGAGAGAGAGAAAAAAACAAGTTTGAGCTGTAGCAGTTTATCTGCAGAAGGTCATGAAAGTGAGAGTTTGTAGGTGTCCAGATGAGATGATTCACTGCTGCAGGTAGAGCAAGTGGCTTCGAGTGAAAGTTACCCAGAACAGAGAACGGAAAGCTGCTCACTTGGAATAATGAGGTTATAATACTATCATTATCGCTCTGTATTACGAAAAAAACAAACAAACAAAAAAAAAAAACTTGGCTGCATGAACAGCAACATAAGCTGGACCGAACAAATGTGTGAGTAAGCACCGGAGAGATCTTGGATGCAGAGCAATGTGGTGGAAGAATGTGTCGTGGTCGAGAACCTGGCCAGCTCGTGACAGGGCCGTGGTCTGGGGGTGGGGGGGTTTGGGGGTGGGGATTTTAAGCGAACGCTTTCAGCAAACCACTGTCACGATCGAGCGGCTCATAGCGAGGATCAGCCCACCACTCACTGCCCTGCCAGTTCAGGCAGTTTATTTTGTCTACATCCAGGAATAGACGAGTGCGGGAAAGAAACGGAATAAACCCCTTTTGACGCAGCCGCATTAACAGGAGTCCGTTCGGGCTGCACAGCTTTGCCGTTGGATCACTTAGGCGAACGCTTCGCTGTGGGAAAAACTGGGCAGGTTACAGATTGCTTGCATGTTCATGCAGAGTTGTGCAAAAGTTTGTGCACCCCCAGAAGGGCCAATTCGAAAACTCGATCGACCCACTTCGTCTTCACAATCTTGGGTGAATTCGAATTCTTTTATTGCCGGGCTCGTGTTTAGTTTGAGTTAGGAAATCAACAGAACGTGTAATTTGCCCACACTTTTGCATAAGAATGGAGCAATACTTTGTCAGGTACGTAATTAAGAGCCAGACAATCTAAGTTTCCGTGTATGAGATGCCCATGCCCATACACACACACACACACACACATGCACACGCACACACGTACAAGTACACTTACAATAGGAGGTGGTTTTGTAATGCTTTTGGTTTTTGGTTTTGAAAACTGGGTCCACCCACTGGTATGAGAGATGGAGAGGAAAGGAGGAGGGCAGAGGGATAGAAATGAGTGTGTGGGTTATCACTCACCCTCTCAGTTCAAAATAAGGACACATTGATCCACCCACCCACCCCTCTATATAGCCCAGTTTCTCTCTCTTGTTTTTTCTCTCTCTCTCTCTCTCTTTCTCTCTCTCTCTCTCTCACACACACAATGGACCAAGACAGGTACGTTTGAGGACAGATACACTGGCAAGTATGTCCAACTCATCCGGTAACTCCTAAAGCGGGTTCATGTTGGTCCTCGTGATTTGAGCTGGTGGGCAGAATGTGCCGCAGAGAGTTGGAAATTCAGCCAAGACGAGACCGGGAAGAATTTCTGAGCAGGTGATGTGGGAAAAATCTGAACATGAAGAAATGCGCTTGTTATTTAAGAGTGTGCATTTCATTTAGACAGTGTATTATTAAGAACACACAGCTGTATGCAGAGATACAGAGGTTACTGTGCATTTTATGTTTTGGCAAACAGTAGTGCGTTACTGTGAATTGGATTACATATAGGGGATATATTTATTAAAATATAGGGAACTTATATGCAGTATTGAAAAGCAAATTCTATATTCATTGGGATGCCAAAACTCAGGAATGGTCTTTTCCTTTTTTTTTTGGAAGGGGAGCAGGGTGAAAAGGTTAAGATATTCTATCGGAGGAGTAGTCTTATGGAGTGACGAATCCAAGTTTGAAATCTTTGGGTCCAGTCGTCAACAGGGTGTTCGATAGGGTCATAACAACATCTAATGGTGACCTAAGACTTTTGCACTGTACTGTACTGCATATAATACTGCAGTACTAGAGAGTTCACATCAAGCACCCCTAAAACAAGAGCAGAAAGTATTTGGAGTACTTATTTTAGAGGTGCTTGATGTGAAATCGTCTGTAAAAAAATACTTTTTGCTCTTCTTTAAGAATATAAGAGCAAATACAATTGCCAGAGTAAAAAAAAAAAAAACATCGATACTGTGGGACCCCTGATAGTGGAAATACGGCCTTCAGTACTGGAACTGGAAGGAATGTTTAATGGAAATGGTTTCTTCGCGTACAGATAGCTTTACTTGTGGTATTGAAGCTAGCACCTGTGGTCACGCCTATCATACAGAGGCTTTTGTTATTGGAACAAGTACCAATGATTTTTAAAAAAAAACACAGGTCTTTTAGTACAGGTTCTGAAAGTTGGGACTGTTGGAAAGTTGGTCATGGAAAAATATGATGGCTTTACCAAGTGAGTAGGAACCACTGATATTGGAAATGGTATCTCTGGTAATGGAACAGGATCTTTTATGGTAGTGGAAATGGTACTGTAATACGTAATGTGGTAATGGAAATGTTAGCTTTTGTTAGCACCTTTGGTACCAGGACTGAGTCTTTGGTACAGGAACTGGGACGTACCGTAACGGAAATGGAGAGCTTTTAATCTTTAACTTAGCACGTTGAACCAGGACGATTCTATAATCAGAGCACAATGTGTTTCTGACTGTCATTCAGACTCTTGTGAAAGGACTTTTTGAGAGCATCTGAGCAAACTTTAAACCATTAAGAAGCTGTGATCCACAATGATTTTATGATTTTAACGTTTAGCTTATTAGAGACAAAACTACAACAATAACAATTTTATTTTACCGTTTTATGGGTACCCATGGGTTACTTTAGGGGCCCCTGAGCAGCCCTAAAAAAGGGGCCAAACATTGGGTGCCTGGGATAATAAAACCAGGCCCATTGGTACTGGAAACGGTGCGTGTAATATCGGAGCTTGAACTTTTCGGGGAAATGTAACGGGACCTTTGGCTTTGCTATTAGAAATGTCCCCAACATTCTAGTCCCGAACCTGGTCTGTTTTGATTGGTCTAAACGAGTATAAATCTGTTCCAAAAATGTTTTTCTAGCATATTTAATATTTAACTGAACATAAACGGCTTATGTTTGTGTGCCCCCTTCATTGTTAGTGCGCAATTTTTTTGTGTTACACTGTAGAATAAAAAGTGTTTTAGATGTATTAGTCCAAAAAGTCTTTCACTATTTATATATGTATGGGTATCCACTATTAAGTGCATGCGCGTGTGTAGGTGTTAGTTGTATGCTGTGTGTATTATTATATCACTGTGTGTGACTGGAAGTCTGTGTGTGTGTGTGTGTGTGTGTGTGTGTGTGTGTGTGTGTGTGTTGCCACCACTATGACAGGCATCTGTCTCCTGTGCCCTGCAGCCTGGCTGGTTTTAATTAGGAGAAGCCAGAGAGCCTGAGGGCAGACAGAGGCTAGCTATAATCACACACACACACACACACACACACACACACACACACACACACACACACACACACACACACACACACACAC
>JAUZST010007383.1:0-14215 GCA_034779995.1 Parotocinclus haroldoi | reverse complement strand
ATTTTGTCTAAATAAATTAAACATTCCAGTTTTAGAAGGTCTTGAGTTCAGTCTCCAGGTGGAGTGGTCTGGGTCATATCTGTGTGGAGTCTGACTGTCCTCCCCATGTCCACATGGGTTTACTCTGGTTTGCTCCCACAGTCCAAAGACATGCTTGGACATGGATAACTGGTCTAAAGTGCCCCTAGTCTTTAAGTGTATATATGAATGTATCTGCCCTACAATGGGTGGGCACCTTTCCTAGAGTATTCCTGCCTTTTCCCCTTTGTCATGTGTTGGCACTAGCTCTCCTGCGACCCTGTTCAGGATCAAGCTGATAAGAAAGTCAATGAATGAATACATTTCACATATTACATCTACTATTCTCTGCTCTTTCCTGGTCTGCTAAACATTGACTGCTATGGTAAATAATGAATTTCAGTTAATTTCTGGTGTGCTTAAATTTGATATGTGTTGAATCAGTTGAAGTACAATCTATGAGTTAAAAGTGTACTGACACCCAAACAGTGATGGGGTTCCTTTACACACCTTTAAGAATCTTTTTCCTCTTCATTCCTTATTCAGAAGCATAATGTGGTGAGTGCTGTAGTCTTTCCCACAATCAAGACAGACTGTAACTATGTAATTGCATAAAATGTATTTCTCTCTCTCTCTCTCATCCACACACACACACAGACACACAGACACACACACACACACACTGTCCCATTGGGCTGGATGAACAGATGGCTGGGAAAAGTCATTCACACGTTGCTGCACGTTCCATTTGCCAGCGAAGAAAAAACCCTGTCAGTGTGCTCGTCACAGCCAATCACTTCACAGCAAATCCCCAGTGAATCTCTGCTGGGGACCTGAGAAAAATGGGTTACTAAGCACTTTTCTATTCCCTCACAGCCTCACAAATGTGCCCTTGTCATCTCTTAAATGGCCTTGTTCAATATTCATGCCTTGGCGACACCTGCTTGTCTTGATAAAAAAAACATGTAAGTGAGGGTAGAAGACTCAAAATAATGCCACACCCCCATTTTAAAGAAGGTGTGGTCTGAGTATTGAGGAGGAGCTGTTCTTTGAGACCAAAATCTCTATGTTTAATATTAATAGCCAACAACTCAGATAAGAGTTACAAAGTCAGAGAAAGAACTTTGGCCCATAAGAGGTGAACACCATGCATAAAGCGGATTTTGAAAACAAACTTTAATGGGAAGTGGTTTAAACAATAACAAAGACAGGAGGAGAGGCAAGAGAGAAAAATGTACAAGTCAGGGTGCCTTTGAAGATATTTAATTAAAATCTAATCCTGCATTCTTAAAGGCTCACATAAATTAAGCTGTCAGTCAGGAGATTTATGCATTCACATTTGCATATTGCATACAATTCATCAATTACTCATGTTTGAAAGGCTTGAGTATCCCAGGGAGAGGAGCTGCCAGCATGCCAGCCGAGAGAGAGAGAGAAAGAGCGAGCGAGAGAGAGAGAGAGAGAGAGAGAGAGAGAGAGAGAGAGATGGGGGTGTAGCTTCTGGTACCCACTGATGCCCAGGAGAAGTCAGTCTCCATATGTCCATGCATTCAACCAACAATGCTGAAAACCCCTCTCCCTCTCTATCACACACACATACACACACAAACACACACACACACACAAACACACTTGTAAGAAAAGGATGACTGGTATTACAGTACTAGATTAATCTGGTGTGATGAATTAATATTTTGAATACAGTTTCAGTGACCCATGTTTACACCCTGTCTTTATTTACTCTACTCCTGTCATTCACTTTGTTTTTCGCTAACTTCTATGTGCTTTCATCGAGTCAAAGCATGGCCATAGTTGGCTGCCCTAAACTGCCCTTAGACATAAGTGAGCGTGAATGTGTAAGTCTGTTGTGTCCTGTGATGGTTTGGTGCCATGTGTATTTCCACCTAATGCCCATTGTTTCCAGAATAAGCTCCAGACCCACAGTGACCCTGCCAGATAAGCAGTTGCAAAAGATAAATATTAGTAATATTTTGAAGATCAAACCTGGACAGCATATAACTCATTTACAAAGTACAATAGCGTAATAATTCAGGAAGGAAGTTAGATTTAAAAATTGTGCAGGCTGATCTGTGTGGATCTAAATTATGTGAGTGTTGTAAAACATGTTTTTATAAAGTCTACCAAAAAGTTTGAAGAGCAATTTTTCTTTCTGAACATCACAATGAAGATCATAAATCATAACACGAGTGTTATTTTTAAAAAGTCAGAGCTTTCTATCATTGCAGGACACACATACTGGGCACGCACGCACACACACACACACACGCACGCACGCACGCACGCACGCACGCACGCACGCACGCACGCACACACACACACACACACACACACACACATACACACACACACTTATTAAACATTGCTCCAAGAACTAAGGATCTTTGCAATGCAAAGCAGGCTCAGGTTTCACATTAAACATTGCCTACCTGCAAGCTTCTGTAAAAAATGCAGATAGTATGCCAAGATCAGGCCTAGTAATAACAATGGTAATAAATGTATATAATAGCACTAATATAATAGTAATTAGTATAATAATAATAATAATAATAATAATAACAATAAAGCATGTGACCCCATAATTAATTAATGAACCCCAAAATAAGCTTGCAAAACATTGAGAACCCCTGAGTTAACTAAAGTCTCTCGTTAGTGAGAGAACAAAGCATCAGGAATATGGTGGACAGAGCTGGATGCTTAAGCAATCACATTTTATTTCATCAGAATCTTTCTACTGTAGGAGTGCCACAGTTACCTAAAACAAGTGGTGAACTCTGCCTTAAAGTCTAATTGTTGCCTTTGGATACATGGTCACTGTCGGGAGGCAGAAAAATTGTCTCTGTTCTGGCTGGAAAAACAACTATACTACAAATAAAAGTTGAAGTGTAGCTTATATATTTTACCCAAGTGGATGTATAAAAGTATGTATTGTTATGTGTTTGAAGTAAAACAAAAGTCAAATTGTTTTTTAAAGGCTTTATAAGGCTCCCCTTTCTTTTTTTTTTTACTTGAATCTAATGGTGCATAATGTCTTTCTTGTACTATATGTATGTGAACCATCTGCAAAAATCCTACAAATGACAAATGTTTGGCTAAAATGTATGAATGGTAAGTTGTGACAAATATGTAAAATATAAGCTCAGTGGATAAAATATTTATCATCTGTGACTAAAATGAACCCAACAGCGTGTAATACCCCCATGAGCATAAATAACAGCTGCAAATCTTTCAGGGATAGACTGTGGAACTTTCTGGATGTAGGGACATAAGTGTTCAGCAACTCGTGCATCAACGAATCGTGTAGTACTTGTTGTTCCAGGTAGTCCCACAAATTTTCAAGAGGATTCAAATTGGGGATTCGGCAAGCCAGTCCAGATGTGTGACTGCTCCTGGTGTTCATCATGTTAACAATCATTTAACATTCATGAACAGTTCAATTTTTGTGTTTTTCATCCACTGTAACCAGGCAGTTACAGTAAACTCTTCTTGTGTGTCACTCTGCTCCATATGTTCATGATATGCAGTTCCTTGCAGAACGTTCTTTCAGGAACTTTATGAAAAACCTGCGCTGTGAAACTGCTACTTCTTTCACACTATGGCCTTTGGCATACACAAATGCAATCACTGCTTTTTTGCCAATCATCAACATCTGCTTTGCCTACCATTTTAGGAACATAGATTGAGACATTTACTGCACTGTACCACCTCTTTTCAGTTTTTGAACTCGTCCTCATCCTTGTGCCACGTAACTTCTGAAGTTACTCCCACTTTAAACTCGGAGGGGGACTACTGCTTTTGTCCGAGGAGCTTATAGATCTTTGGTGTTTATATTACCAAGTCTGTATGAAAGATCTGGAGAACATAGCACATTTTGTCTGTTTTGTCTGGAAATATTTTGTACACTTTCTCTCAGAATAATAAAATAATCCTAAGTAAGAAGTAGAAAGAAAGAGGCCTGTCTTATCACCGCTGGAGATGATTAGCTTTATTCATATCCTGCATGTTGGCATTTTGAACAACAACCTAGCAAACGCTGCACTGCTTTCTTGAATCATCACAGTGTTGTTCTCTGGGTGTGACGCTTTGCTGTGGGTCATGATCGTCCACATTTCGATCTGAGCTTTTGGATGGAGAGCAGGAAGGGCTTCGCTGCCTACCACAGATCATGCAGGGTAACTGCTGGGTCACTTTACCCCCTGGTAAAGTCTCCTTTTCAGAAGGAGCTGGAATATGAACCTGGGGTTGACATCCAGACTGGCAGGGAAGGGCTTGGAGCAGATTCTGGTCAAGGCTTTGCTGTGGTTCCACTGGTTCCACTTTAATAGCAAAAAGCCCTGGGTCCCCAACTGCCATTGGCTCTTGCTGAATGCACTTCTCTCTATCCTCTGTTCGATTCTCCGAGTCACTCCTTGGTCTCCTTTTGGGTTGGGCCACTGTGTGGACCTTTGAAGTGAGGCTCTGGCTTGTTTGTGGCTGTTCAGGGACGTCAAACTTCCCTATTACAGGTCGCACCCCCTTTTGGCGCTTGGCCTTGGGCCTCCTATTCTGCTTGGATGGGGATTTCTCGGGGAGCTTGTCTACGAGGCGCCGCCTCCTTCTCAACATGCTTTCATTCTCTCGGTCCATCCTCAGAGCCTGGTGCCGTTGCCTCTGGCGGAAGCTTGGAGGCGTTCTCCTGAGAGGTCCCCGTGAGCTGGACGAGTTCAGATCGAACGCTCCACCCTTACGAACCATAGCACCTGATGTTAGATAGAACAACGAGCACACTCAAGGTACCAGAGGTCATGTCTGCTGGGGAGAGAGGAAATCTCACTATAGAATGCCCACGTATTATGATGTCACAATTAGAACGCCGTTGCGCATGATGTCATAGTCGGCACCTACTCCGACAACACAGTCAAGTCAATACGTCACGATACAACCCTTGATCAGAAAAAGTTAGGCTGCCATTTAATTAGATTTTTATTTAATTGCAGACAATCCAAGGAAGTTTGTAGGTTTGCCTGAACAACTTATTTTTTGGAGTTAATAAACCTTAACGGCAGTCATAAAATGACGCAACCACCATACCATGAAAGCCCCTGGATTTTGGACTTATAATAACAGTCTGGATGATCCGTTTTGTCTTTGTGGTTTAGAGCACACGGCACCCATTTCTTCCAAAAATGCCCAGAATGCTGACTTATCTGTCCACAATACATGTTTCCACTGTGTAATGGTCCATCCTAGGTGCCTCAGATCCCCGAGAAATCGATGCCACGTCTGAATGTGGCTTCATTTTTTGCTCAGTAAAGTTTTAAGCTGCATTTCCGAATGTAAGTTCGAGTCCGAGTTGTTGTGCATGTGGAAAGTTTCCCAAAGTAATCCCTCGTGGTTCTTGATGCAGTGCCATTTGAGGGAATGAAGGTCATGGACGTTCAGTTTAGGCTTAGGCCCTTAGTCTTTACACGCTCCTCCTGGAATTCCTCCAGTTTGCTTGATCCGTTTAGGTATATTATTCACTGAAGAGGGAGAAATACGCAAATCCGTTCAAGTCTTTCTTTGAGGAAAATCGCTTTTCTCTTAACTCTCAATCACAACTTTTTTTTGGAAGACTTGAAATGCAGGTTTTTTAAATAAATTAAACAAAAGTGAGCTGACAAAACATGAAATATCTCAGGTTCATACTGTCTGCAATGACATGCATAGCAATGTGACTGTTTTTTTTTTTTATTTTCAGTGCCGTCCCAACTTTTTCTGATCGGGGGTTGTATGTTTTTCATATTTAAACTCATGTTACAACACTAGTCAACGGCACATGAATGTGGTGTAGTATAGTATAGTAGTATTTTCTTTGCCCTTTAAAGAGGTCATGGGGTTGAGGATTGCAAGTCTGACCTCTGCTGGACAATGGGTTGATCCACCAAATCCTTGGTTTTTCACGTAACATTTGCAAATGTAACTTTAGTGAGCTTTTTTTTTTAGAACATTCCTTGAAGGTCAGAATATTTTCTTGTCAGGGTCCTGCCTTTGTCGGATATATTTGCTAATCTTAGCCTTCACCCAGTTTTCAGCGTCTCTGGGTAAACGCTGGCGTGAATGCATTAGAACTCATTTTGTTTGTTGCTAAATTAAGTGTGCTGATGTAGCAGTTAAGATACTGGACCATGGACCTACCTCCGCCAATCTGCCACTGTTGGGGACCCTGAGCAAGGCCCTTAAATCAAAACTTAAGCTTGGCTTTAGCTTGAACTTGTAAGTTGCACTGAATAAGACCATCTGCTAAATGACTAAATATAATTGTGTGTATTGTGTATTTCACACAACCTGAAACATTTGTTGAACACGTAAATAAACTGTATTGCAAGCCAAAGGAAGTAGACTTTGTTATTACTTTCGGAAAAGGCTAAGGACACAAAACTCACCTCTAAGCTATGCAACAATTACGTGAAGTTAGTTTGATTTGGCTTCTTTAACATCGGCCCTGTTGGCCCTCACTGAATATAACAGCACACAGAAAAAGCAAACTCAAAACTGCCGTGTTCAGTAAGAAATCTTTATTTCAAAATGAAAAACCCTCTACAAATACATTTGCAACGGCAAATATCTTACATTTGTTAACAAGCAATTTGTGGGACATACATTGCTTTATTTAAAGTGGATGAGCTAGTTTGGAAAAAAAAAATCAGGTGTTAAAAAGAAAGAAGGTTGAATTGTGGGGTAAATAAAACAAAACTGCGGTTTATGTATATAAAAAAAAGTCGGTTCGAGCACATTCAAGGAAGGAAATGAGGCAGCAGGGGAAAAAAGCAGCTACAGAGGAAACTACCAGGAGGATTTTAATTCATATCCACATATAAACTCAGTTCAGACAGTCCATTTATGTTCCCTAACGCTTTCAGCAGAATTGATAAGGAATGCCGTCCTGGCTGAGTCATTCGGTAAAAACAACTCATGATAGTTTCCTCGGAGTTAGGAGTTGTACAAGGACTTCACTTTCAAAACACTAGGGGGCAGTGCCTGCACTGTAATGATATAAACCCATGACTAGGAAAACATGGCAACTGGGATAAACTCATACAGCTATGACGCTCACACAGCTGAGTCCATTTTGTTTACTACTATACAAATAAAGCAAGGGGGTCTAATCTAATCTAATCTAATCTATTTACATAAAAACCATGAATATAAAGCGCACGTGAACAAACCTTTATTAATATTCTTTGGCAATTTGTAAGTAGGCTGTTTTTCTGGTTATCTGGAAGCCAGTATTTGTCTCTGAATATTCTTAAAGGATATTTAGGGCAGTCAGAGGTGCTAGCCCATCACTGTGGAGGCCCTGGTTTGGGACCCGGTGGCGCTCTGGCTGTGTGGAGTATTGCATCCAGGTCCAGATACGACTGGCTATGTCTGAGATGGGCGAGGTAAAGAGTGACCCGAAAGAATAGTCAAAATGTGAGAAATAACCTCCTGTACGTTTGTAATGCAGAGATGTGAGACCCGGCGGTGCCTTCAGGCTAGGCGGGGTGTCACAATTCAACGTACCCAATGAATTTCGGGACCCTCTTCAACTCTCACCCTTACAAGAAAGGAGAATGTGTTGGGTTATGTCCTAAAGAAGCACAGTGAAGGCTTTGTTTAAAATTGACCCTATAAATGGTGCTCATTCAGTCTGTAAAACGCCTTCACTTTTTTTGCCCTGGGTGTAAAGTTCATCAATCTTAACAATGCTCCAGTAAGAACAAAAAAAAAACCTAATCTGGTCATGACCTTCATCTTTCCATGAGAAGCAGTGAGGAAAAAACACACGTACCAGCACATCCGTTCGTGGTTTATCATTTGGAACTTGCGCGTGGCATGAAGTGTGTGTGTCTGTGTGTGTGTGTGTGTGTGTGTGTGTGTGTGTGGGTTAAACGGGAGCAGCGAGGTACCCGTTAAGAAATGTAAGAGCTTACACAGAGATCTTCTGACATGTCGGAACGAACCGGACGGCAAACGCGCCGTTCGCTCTCGGCTCGTTCTTCCGATGCAAGCCCCCCCCAACCCGCGAAAGAAAAAAAAAAAAACAAAAAAAAGCACTCGACATTGTTAACAGATATAAATAATGACATACACTACGACAATAAATACACACAAAATTCCACATAAATAAGGACGCCGGAGACGGAGGGGTGCCGCGATTGACTGGCTGAGCACCTCCTGAGGCTCTCTGCCCGAAAGAAATTTGAGAACGAGAATTTCACGAAACTTTCCTAGCGTCCTTCGCGATCGGGGCGAAACGCGGCGCCACTGCCGAAGACCCCGCTTTGCAATGCTCTTGATTCGTTGTTCTTCCGCGTAAGCATTTGTTCTTGATTGTCGCCCTCGCTTCCTATGTAGTCGATATAAACTAACTATTGAAACGTGATGTTAAGTTTTAGTAGCGTGTAGTGTCGGGGTTCAACTACTGTAGTTTACTACGGATGTGCTCAAGTGGCAATCGGAACGCAACATTTGTTCGCTAAAAGTAACATCTACTTGTGGCGTCGCTGAACGGTTTCGACGCAGGCTTCGGACCAACCTAAAGAAGCCTGGGGGGCCAGTGCACAATCTGAAGCGAAGCAACAGAGATTAAATAGTCTTCGTCAAGTCCAGTGTTGGGTTTAAACAGCTCAAAGGCTACTAGAAAAGGAGCGGGCAATAAAAGCTCCTCGAACACCATTTTCTTTGGGACGAACGCAATTTTGTCCTAAAGGGCTTTCCATAAACGTTGTGTTTGCAGCCCAGTGTTGGTTCTGTTGGGTGAGAAAAGCTGAGGCAAAGGCCTCGACTATCTGTTCACACCACCAGTTTACCTGACGAAAGAGGATACATGGGGTGCAACTCGTCACCGATTATCAGTAAGCAATCATAGTAGTCCGGTGTTGGCTCCGAGCCGCGACCTGTTCGGCTACAGGCACTGAATCACAAACGTCCTCTGGGCTGACAGTCACGAACGCCAAGCTCTTTAGGGAATACACGTTTAAATCAGTCCTTTGTATTAACTGGCTCTTCGTAAAGCTCACTCGTGCTATCCGGTCCGCGACGTCGTCGCCGTCGGTCACTCGTATCTGTAGTAGCCGCGCTCAACGGCGCGGGACGCGATCTGCTCGGCCGAGTAGCGCTGGTCCAGCTCGAGCAGCGTGTGCAGCAGGTGGTTGATGTTGGCGCGCAGGCCTTCGCGCTGCATCCAGTTGCGCAGCAGCTCATACACTTTGTCGCCGGCGTGGTGCGACTCGGCTAGCTTGATGTCGTTGTCGCTCACGCCGATGCTCCGGAAGAACTTGTTATGAAAGCGCATGTCGAGCACGTCGAAAAGGTCGAAGCTCTTCCGCAGAGACGGTTCTTCACCTGGGGAGGAGGCAAAGACGAAGTTGAACTTATTTCTGACGTTCTGGTGGGTTTTTCTTTTTTATTGTTTCAAAGCATCTTTACAGTTTTGTACTATAGAGACCAAATGCCCTAACTGAGCAAGCCGGGGGTGACAGTGGCAAGGGAAAACACCAATTTCACAAAGAAGAAACCTTGGCAGGATTAAGTGCCATTAAGGACTTGCCCGTGGAAACAGAGAGATTATTATCAAATCAAAAATGTGAATTTATGTTTCTTATTGGCGTCCCATCTCCTTAAAGTTGAAAAACAAGTAAGTTGGGGAGTACCTGTGATAGATAAATAAATAAATACATAAATAATAATTATTATTAATGGCTGAAATAAAAAGCT
Source organism: Parotocinclus haroldoi (assembly GCA_034779995.1). Taxonomy (NCBI): domain Eukaryota; kingdom Metazoa; phylum Chordata; class Actinopteri; order Siluriformes; family Loricariidae; genus Parotocinclus; species Parotocinclus haroldoi. Next base: position 4,459 of record JAUZST010007383.1, on the reverse strand, counting down.
AAATAAAAAAATAACAGAATATATTTGATGAAAATATCAAGTGAAGTCGTATTTATTTCTGCAATGGTGCTTGGTCCCAAAGCAGCTGTACAATTTCAGATTATCTTCTATTATCCAAGGCCAGTCCCAGATTGAACAGGCCTAGGGTGACAGTGGCAAGGAAAAACTCTATTTAAAATGTTAGGAGAAAGAAACCTTGGCGGACCAAGACTCAAAAAGAGATCCATCTTCCTTCCATAGATAATATTAATTCAAAAGTCATAACGTGGGACAGTGGTGGCGTAGTGGTCAAGGTACTGGCCTGTGGAAGAGAAGGTCCAGGGTTCAAATCTCCCCTCTGCCCAGCTGCCATTATTGGGTCATTGAGCAAGACCCTTATTCAAATCTATTCAATAGTTTGAATTATAATATTGTATCAGTTGTAAGCCACTCTGGATAAGAGCATCTGTTAAGTGACAAATGTAAATATAATATAGAGCAGTACATAGACTATGATGAATAAAAACGGAATAAAAGATAGCGAATATAAATAAACTATTATAATAATGAATAATACACGTAAAATAATTTTTTTCTGGATTACACTTCAATCAAAAAACCCAAACCAAGTCATTTTGGCACGGCTTACTTGAAACGTTTTTGTTTTGGTGGAACACTAGTATCTATCATGTCTGTTTACACAGTGGGAGGAAATGGGATTTGAGTCTGTTTTAGCCGTGTACTTGTCTGGTGGTAATCAATGTGGTTGCCAGGTTCTTTCTATAAGAAATTGGAAATAAGAAATAAGGGCTGAGATCAGAGAGGAAATGAATCCTGATGTGCATGTGTTTGGGGTGTCTATCTCAAGTTCTAAATGTGCTTTAAGAGGTAAACAGCTGTAAAAAAGTTTCTTACCAAGTAACGGAACGAGTCTTCTGGGTGTTCCATCATCCTGTAATGAAAAAAAAAAAACATCACTAAAGTCAATCTCTGTAGTGCAGTATGGGTTTGTAGACCTCACCATGACTCATCAGAGCTTGCTCTGAACGCCTGCTGTCTCAAACGAGCATTCCCTGCCTCACAATAGACCTAACGTACACTACATTATAAGCTCAGACCAAAGCACGGGTGCCGATAAAACGGGGGTCATGAGGTTCCTGTGAACGGAGTTCAACACACCCGACGTAGCTAATCAAAGTTTTCAGGAGTGTGTGAATATTATAGATGGGTGTGCCGCAAGCAGACTGAGGAAAAAAAACCTCCAAGTGGTTCCTCAAGTCACTGTTTTCTACCATTATCTGGTTCTAAAGAGCTGTCCATAATTGCCAGATGTCCAAAGCACTTATTAAAGCGTCATGTATAGGTGCTCACGTGGTACTTTTCAGATCAGAACAAAAACAGTTACAAAGACAGCAGAGGGGTAATTAGGGAAAAGAACAGCTCAGACATTTCTACATCGAATTCCACATATTCAAACACAAGTGCATTACAATGCATTAGTTCACAATAAACCCAGGGAAAAATACATTCTAACACAATATACCCCCCCCCCCTTCCCCATGTGAATATGCCCACTTTCTCTTCTCAATGTTTACATTTATGTCATTTAGCAGACGCTCTTATCCTGAGCGACTTACAATTAATACAGTCTTACAATCCAAGTAATTGTGGGTTAAGGGCCTTGCTCAGGGACCCAACTGTGGCGGAGGTGAGATATGAACCCTGGACCTTCTGGTCCACAGTCCAGTACCTTAACCACGATCATATCCTTTCCTGAGGCAGGAGGGCCACAGGCCAGCAGATGGCGAAAGTCAACAGCAGATGGAGAAATTCTGCAGCGACACTAGAGGAGTGCGATACTGAGGAACGATAATCGGACCATACTTTGCCAGTGTATATCTTAAGTCTAAAGCACACACAAAGCAATCCAGGCTATTCTCATTCCTCGATGGTGGAACGAGCTGCCAAGTGCTACCAGAGCCGGGGCGTCGCTCGGTACCTTCAAGAAGCTCCTGAAGACTGAGCTCTTCAAAGAGCACTTACTCTCCTAACACCCCTAACAAATGCACTCTGGTTTCTACTCTTGGATTTCTACTTAAAAAATACATTTACCTTGTATACTTACGCCCTTATTACTTAAGTAGCTTAAGATGTGTAGGTTGCTTTGGATAAAAGCGTCAGCTAAATGCAATGTATTGAATGTAATGTAAAAGTATTCAAACGTTGCTTGCTCCCATCTCCCGCAACTGCCTGAACTGGTACCATTTAGCAATGTAATTGGTGACAGCATTTGATATGTCTTGCCCTCTTTTACAGTTCTTGTTGAAAAGCATTTTTTTGCACGATGATTCCACTATGGTTTGCTGAGTGGGTCTATGCTGCTACATATACAGTCGATTCAGGTTAATGGGACCACATCGGGACGTGATGGTTTTGGTCCTAATAACCGGCTGGTTCGATTAAACGAACATGTCCTATGTTACAAGACGGGACGTCTTTATTAAATAAAGGTTTATTAAACCTTTATTGTGGGATTTACACGTATAGCGAACGTACAAACAAGAACTACTGTTGCTTACGAGCTTTGTTCATCGAAAAATAAATTTGCAACCAAGTTTTTCGAAACGATCTACAACACAATGTATAGATACTCAGCATGCGAAGTAATAATACTGTAAAAAACAAGTTCTTACTAAATTCCAGTCAACGTTTGAAGAACTTATCCAGTGGGATCTGATACCTTCTCTTGACGGACTGCACTTGAACGAAATCGAGAAAGTGGTGGGCGTGGTCTCCTCATGCTGGTTTTGCTCTTGTCAACACAACTTCCTCCCATAAATCACTGATCGCTTTGTTTCCACTCTCTCACGTTTTTTTTGGTCCGATTAAGCGGAATTTGGTCCAAATAAGAGAATAACATTACACGTATATAATAGGACTTGTTTCGGTCGTCCAATTAACCGGATTCGACTGTACTTGGTGAGTGTAAACCATTGTGGACTTTGCTATTTGAATGTCCATTTGCACATGTAAATGTATTTAGTTCTCCTAGCACTTTCAAAACACCTGGTTGTGAGAGGGGCTCATTCATATTCATGTTTTAGATATACAGTGTTCCCTCGCCACTTCGCGGTTCACCTTTCGCGGACTCGGTGCTTCACGGGTTTTCCAAAAAATATTAAAGGAAAAATATATGGTGGATTTTCACTGTTTCGTTACGTGCACATGCGTAGTACGTGTGGTATAGTTAACGTATACATATACACGTATTTGATGAACTTTTACATTTTAAACAAAAATCACAACATTTATAAAAAAAAATTAATTCTAACAATAAAGGAACGTTATAAATCATAAAATATGACGATCTACAGTAAATAGCGCATTTACTCAGCGGATGAATACTCACCAAAAACGAGAAGTAAGACTAGAGCATCGCCCTCCTGCGTCGCTACTTGCCGTGAAAGTTTCATCATAGACTGAATTCATTCAAGCCCTACGATGAAACCCAAACGTTCTGCAAGTTCTACGGCTAAAATAGTGAATAAATACTTACATAAATATAATGTCCCTACTTCGCAGATTTGCGTTAATCTCAAGTGGTCCTGGAACGTAACCCCCACGATAAACGAAGAAACACTGTAGTCTCTTAGAATCACTTACACTTAAAAACCATATAATGGTGGCCTAACACTTTTGCACAGCACTGTCTATAGTCCTAACAGTTCAGATAAACTCACGGTGACAGAAAGCAGGGCTGATCGGAACGGGAATTTAGCCCTACTTCCAGTAATGGGAGATTCTGCCTGCATTATATCAATCAATATCTGCAAAGCAGGCCAAGTAGATCGACCAGTTTCCAAAAAAGTGCATCGTAAGGTACAGTGAGAGCCCTTCTGGCTCAGGAAACTATGCTAAGCATTTCTGGAGGACAACCTGTCAGATCTTCCTTTTTGTGTTGCCATTTCTCCTAAATCATCACTTCTGGCCAACCTTTAGAACATGACCATCAAGTAAGTTACGGACAATTGTCCAGCAGTTCTTGACTGTTTAAACTGCTCAGGAGTGAACTGCGTAAACAGTTTACAGCTTCTTGTAAAAGATCTCATAACACACAGTCAGAGACCGAGTCTTGTTTTCTTTCATCTGTGCCTAAAATGCTCAGGTTCTTCCACGGTCAAAGCAATGACACCACATTTCTCAAACCACATTTTTCAGCTTATGCTTACGCAAGAACTTGTCAGACTCCAAGCCACCATTGGTAATGGTCACTCTGACAGTAACTAACGTTATTTCCGAATCACCTGCAGCCCAGGGGAAAACTGAACTCAAAAACCTCAGAGTTACAGCTTTTTCCAGCTCGTTTTTTACCACAAACTTATTAAAATATTAAACTACTTAAATTATGACCCATTGTCCCGCCACACCAACTGTGGTTTTCTTACTTTTCTTACCTGCTGTGTAAAATCTAGAATATATA